>JAJJMB010005117.1:966814-1009243 GCA_023531105.1 Papaver atlanticum
ATTCAAGTTTATCAACAATAAATACCAAATATTGGACAATTTAACGCCAAATATAAAGGTATATTAAATTTGTTAGAATATGCGCCTGAGGGTGTACGTGGAATTTTTTTAAAGAAATCATCATTTCCTCAATATGTATGTAATAACCAATTTATACAACTTCTGACTTTTGAGATTGAAATCTGCTTCTGGAATCAAAACACTCAGCGAGACTTTTTTTCTAGTTATCATTCAAGTTTATCAACAATAAATACCAAATATCGGACAATTTAAGGCCGAAGAGAACATTAGTGCCGGGAAATTCATAATCATCATCATCGGATATATTTTCATAGACACGGACAGAACAAAGTATACATACCCATTCACGGTGCTATAGCTGACCGTGTATAGTACTTCTTGCAATTTTTAGTTTCTCCGTTTTCTCCTGTCTCTCGTGGGAAGATATATTTTTAATATTAAAATGAAGGGAAGAATGTGAACCCGGGTTTAATGGTGGTGGTGCACAAAGTGGCACTCATCATCACCTTTATTATTTTATACTTACATAGTAAAAATATCCTATTATGATTATACGGTATATTATATGATACTAACGCTTAGTGTTCATATGATTTAGTGCTTTTGCAACTCCTATACAAGGAGAGGAAGAATGGAAGATGAAAATCAGTCAAACATTGATCTCACCGACTGAAGTAACTCCAAAGTTTCGATATATAGAAAGCAGGGGAAATACACGAAGCAAATTTAGGATATATGGAAATTCACGGTGCCTTAGTTGACCATGTAATTTAACTACTTACTCCTTCTTCTTCATTAGACATAATACCACAGAATATAAAATATACAGCGCACTTGATTATTCTCTAATAGCAGTATGTTAGTTGATTCACAATTTTTTTTTTTTCCTTCACAGATTCAGGTCGAAGAGAATTTGCATGCGAGAACAGTAATCCTAAATAGGCCTCACAAGTTAAATGCCTTGTCATCTCTAATGGTAAATGTTATGTTTTGATTGAACTTCGAAGTTTATATTCAACGTCTAAGTATCATGGAGTTCCCATATGATTATTATGATTATCTTTTTATACAAGTTACAATTATTTGAAAAAAAGAAAAAAAAATTGCTTCAATAAAATAAAATAAAATAAAATATGGAAAGTTATGTCATTTTTCTTCGTTTGAATTTGAAACATTCGGAGTTTGTTAAGTTGAATTAATCTATCCTTTGGGTAGTGTATACTGTACTGTAGTGTGTAAACCCTTTGGATGCACACATGCATGTTCTTGCTTGAGGAGTCATGCACCATGGAACAAATTCAATAAAAACCATCCTTAGACCTTCGTTATAAAATAAAACTTAATCAAATTTGAATGAATAGTTGAACAAATCATCTTCGCTGGAGGGAAGCACATATTTTTTTTACATTTATATATGTTGATTACTTTGCTGGATTGTTAGGTATCTCGACTACATAAATTTTTCATAGCTTGCAAGAAGGATCCCAAAGTCAAGTTTGTGACTCTGAGGGTGCGTACAATATCATACCAATTAATTGCCGTATTGTTGTTTATTCTCTGGTACCTTCATACTTTTTTACCAAAGTTTGCTTGATGGCTCTCTCTATTGTTATACAAAGTATGATTAAGCAAAAAAGAAAGGAAAAAAAAAGAAGCATTTCTCTAGCTTTGAGTTTGGTATGTTAACCCAATTCGTAACTATCCTTGATCACCAGGACTTGTGACCTTTTCAATTTGTACTAAATTAAATGGTTTCAGGGTATAGGAAAAGCTTTTTGTGTGGGTGGGGCTGTCAGACAAACGGTCCTTGATAGCACCGGAGGTAATGGTTCAATTTTAGGTTGTGTTCTCTCATTTTTTTACTTAGTGTACTCACTAACTCGAGTAATGGCTCTTTTTCAAATTCACTTTTCATCTACCAGATTGGAAATTAGGTGCGATATTTTTGTGGAACTTGTTCACCTTAGTTTACAGAGTTGCGACATTCAATAAACCCCAGGAATATAACTCATTTGTACACAGAATTTTATGAACTTGTGCTTTAACATTACGTTCAGTTAATTTGGTTGGTTTTTCTCATACATTTTGTTAAATTAACAAACAAAAGGTTTCGATCCTCAATGGAATGGTTATGTGAGCTGGATGTGGAATTTCCATTCATGGTAGATTTTGCGTGGTGACCGAGAAAACGGTATATTATTGAATTGTAATTAAACTAGAAGGCTTACTGAGTATACTGAGAATAGTTAGTACGAATGAATTTCTCTCCCATAGACGAGTACATTTTATCTCATGTGCGGTTATTTTTCTCCAGGTTTTTGCAATGCCAGAAGCTGGAATTGGAATGGTCCCAGATGTAGGGGCTTCTTTTTTTCTATCTAGACTCCCAGGCTTCTTTGGTATAGAGAACTAAACTTCATTATTTTTCCATTCTCGATGGGATATGATTAAAATTTGTACAAATTCCTGTTTTAGCTATAAAATCGCATTCGGGTTAATTAACAAGTATCTTTCACCAGGAGAATACCTCGGTCTTACTGGTGCAAGGTTGGATGGAGCTGAAATGCTTGCATGTGGCCTTGCAACTCACTTTATCCCTTCAATTGTATGATCCTCATCTATCATCAGCTAACAATATCCCCAACTTATATTATTTAAGCATCAAAATGCTATACTGACACTTATGAAATTTGAACCTGCTTACCATCTGCGAGAAGAAACTGAATTTGCTAGAAGAAGCACTAAATAAGCTGAACACAGATCCAGTTGTTATCTCGGCAGTTATTGACCAGTTTTCAGAGCAACCTCCTTTAAAATAGAAGAGTGCTTATCATAGGTAAGTCTAATCTAATATGAGTATGTATTTACCTATTCAATCTATAAGTCCCCCTGCAATATGTGAGTTTCATGCATCAAAAATAAATAGATCGGGAGATTCAAGTATAAGAATTTTACATGCAGGCAAGACATCATTTACAGATGTTTTTCACAAAGGACAGTCGAAAATGTTATCTCAGCCCTTGTAAGTTTGAAACATATAATATATACTGCGTCATTGAAACAACTCATTCTCTTACTTATTGTTAATATTTTTGAGATTATTTCCGAAGTTCTTTAGCCTTCTAACCTATTTCTTCTACTACTTTATGATTCCTTTTTTTTTTTTTTTGATCGGCACTACTTTATGGTTTTATACGTACGTAATGCAAGATTTATTTGTTTCAATTTTGGATTTTAGGAGACTGAGTCTGTGAAAGCAGGGGATGCTTGGATTTCTGAAGCTCTTCACTTAATGAAAAAAGCATCACCGCTTATTCTTAAAGTTTTTCTCAAATTGGTAAAAACTGCTAGTATATTTTTTCTTTTGTTTGTCATTCTCTTATGGAGATATCCTTTTAACCTGCGACCTCATGCCCTAACACAGCAGTTTTGATCTACAGATCAGAGGAGGGAGACTACTAGCTAGGTCTCCGTCAGTGCCTCGCCCAAGAATACAGAATTGCAAGCCGTGGTTTCCATGTTGGCCAAGATTCGTTCGAGGTCTATTTTAATTAATTGTAATTAGTTAGTATCGGCGGAGACTTGCCAAAAGTTATATCTAACCACAACACTCTCAACGCAGGGCTGCCGGGCTAACTTGGTGCGTAAAGACCATACTCCAAAGGTAGGTATTCACACATTTCTATCTTTGATGTTAGATAAAATAAGTTCTTGTCAAGGCTGCAACTTTATTAGCTTTCCTATATACGCTTATATATGCTATTTATTTTCCAGTGGGAGCCCTCTAGGTTAGAGCTCGTTTCCGATGAACTGGTGGACCAGTACTTCTCAAAGGTGGATGATCATGAATGGGAAGATCTAATCCTACCAGTAAGGTCCAACTCGTCAACCTCTATAGTGGCAAAGCTCTAAGGATTTCTTAGGATTATATTTAGTATTGTGCGTGCATTTCTGTGCAGAGCCTTGAAGACCTTTAAGTTTATGTTTGTTGTGGCTGAATGTAATAAAAGATTTAAATGGAAGACCGTTGTAAACTTGTAATAAAGCTCTGCTATGGTAATAAAAGTTGGACACTAATCAAAGGAACACCCAATGAAAAGCGGACAATCTTTTCTACCTTAATGTAAAAGAATTCAAAAATGTTATTTGGGTTTCAAGAAACAAGTAAGAACAAATTCATGTTATATTGTGAGTGGCCATTTTCTGAATTCAGTTTTTAACTTTTTTGATCGAAAATTGTAAACTGCAAAGCTTAACCTTCCAGCAGCAAAACACTAACGAAGAGCCGAAGTAGAAAGCCAAAAACCCCACGACACTCTTAAGCTTTCTAACAGTCGACAAGACCTAGACAATAACAACCCAGAGCACAAAGTTAAGATTCCTAACTTCCTAGTCTTTCTTTGCTGGGGTTTGCACAGACCTCTTCTGTCCATATAATCCTCGAAATTCTTTTTCCTAGTAGCATATTATGGTAACTCTGTATTAAGTTCTTTAATTAACTTTCACAACAAATTCGTTGATATTTTTACCAGAACCACCTCCTTCACTTTATTTGTAATTTCTTCATTTCATTCCCTTTCCTTGTATTCCCCTTTACATTAAACTCCCACTTGCCACAAATCCACAATACATTTCATATTTGTTGGTTCAGGTTGATCAGTAAACTGTGAAAATAACCTTAAGCAAATTAAACTTTTTAGGTGGGGTTTGCATGCTGGTAGCTGTTGCAAATCTTGTGAGGCGATATCTTTTCGGGGCAAAAAAAAAAAAGCAAGATAATATAATGGTAATAAAGTGGAATTGCATGAAAATTCTATTCAAATCATTCATCAAAATCCAAAACCAGTGAAATAATTCTCTTAAATTCCAAGATGAACAAGAAATGATAAAGTACCATACAGTAACACTGAGGGACACATAAACTAATTTAATAAAGGAGTAAGGACATGCCCCATAAACAACATTGCACCACTTTGCTCTTCTCTTATAATGAACATGAAAGGATGATCTGCCACGAAATCGACCAGAGTAGGAGGTGTACGAGGACCCAGGCATTGCATTACTATTTTCCCCAAAACAGCAGCTTCAGTTCCTTTTTCATCAACTTCAACAAAACACTTGTGAAAAACTTTAGAAACGTAAAGATTACTAGGTTCATTACTATGAATGTTTACCATCTCAGTCAGCTCCGCCTTCCGTTCATCAAAAGGCAAAACTAATCCTACTTTCTGTAGAACTCTTTTTGCTTCAAAATCAAAACAAATTTTAAACTTGGTAATCTTTCATTCTCTTGTTGGTACACTACAATCTGGGAGATATTTATCCAGAAAGGCGGGATCAGAGCTCACTTTTTCTATAAGTTCACCGAGCCCATCGGTTTGCTCAGGTAAAATTATGTACATAGAAAAATATGGACGGCTTTCGCAATCCGTTTGGTATGGAAGTCGCAATACTTAAAAGCTATCATAACAACTAATATATTGATTTCCCCGTGCTGACATGAACGGAACTTGTAATGTTGTTTCCCCATCCAGGAGATAGAACTTTGACATCCTGGTTAGTGACGGCTCAAATTGATTATACTTTTTTCAGCATCCTTTGAAATAGAGTGCATTCGCTAGTATAAATCTTGTAAGACCATTGACTGCATCATCAGGTAGGAGATTTTGAATTAATCCACTGGTTTCCTTTTAGGCCCATGTGTTCACCTTCTTCAGCACTTCTTTGCTTTAACAGTACATTAAATCATTACAACGGTCAAGCAAACTAACAGGACAGGAGAAAAAAGAAAAAAAAAAAGAACTTGAAATATATGGATTTGAGTACCTTATTCACAAAATCCACAGTTACGGCTTCGGCTTTGTAAACTGCACGAGCAACTTGTTGGAATGAAGATTTTATAGGACACGATTTCTCAACCCAAACACCGCCAACGAAAGACAGTTTAGGTCCGGTTTGTGTTTCTTTATTGCGCAACATGTCAATGAGTTCAGCATGGATAGAATTTAGAAAGTTGGGGTGCTCACAATCGAGGAAGTCTAATAACTGATCTAAGGTTTATCCAGTTGCTGCAGAAGCTAGTAAACCTAGAGCATTGTCGATCGATAACGGAGAAACTACGAAATTCTTGTTCTTCGGACTCGTTTAACCATACGTCTTTGACGATTTTCAGGGAAGGATTGATGCTCTTTGAAAGAGTGTTTATTTTTCGATTCTGATACATATCTAGGTGACTATAAAGCAAACAAATTCTGATGCTGAGACTAAGAAAACCTAGAGCTAAACGGAGATTGTCAACGTACTTGTGGAGAGAAACCTAGTTCTTATTTATAACAAGCGCGTGGAATTAATAAAGGGAGGAGGAAGAATAGGAAACAATTTGGACAGACCGGGCTTTTGTGGCTCCTCAGGTTTGGTGGTCCAAAGTAGTACTTTGTTCGCTCGAACCAAAACCTAATCACTTGTTCTCTGATATGCAAGCCATTGTATATGCATTCCTCCCTATTTCATAAAAAATTGTTGATGATGCAAGGTGGTTTTTAGAACAGCCTCGCTTATAGGACAAGATTCCTTCATAAACACCCCCGTGGACCGTTATCTTTTATAAATCGAGGTATTGCACATGGTAAATTTGCCTACTGCTTGGAGAAATACAACAATATAATATTCAGGCGGGACACACATATATAAGTTATGGTGCAGATGCGACGATTGGAGGGGAAGTACATACAACTCTTGCGCCCGACTTTCCCGCATCGTCTTATTACTTAAATCTTGAGGATATCAGTGTAGGTGACGATACCCTTGGTTTTGCAGTAGAAGATTTTGAGATCACATAAGGGAATGGAGAATGGCGGTTGTGTGATAGATTCAGGGACGCCATACACGGCTATATATAAAGATCATTTTGATAGAGTTGCATCGTTGGTGGTTGCTTATATTGAACAGATTAATGGGTATGCATCGTGCTGAATCCAACGGAAATAGGCTTTGTTTTGTTATCCCAGAAGTCGGAAAATTTATAACTCCCGCCATGATATTCCATTTTCAACAAGCAATTATGTCATTTGAGAGACTGGTTCTCTATTTGTGCTAGTCCGCTAAAACTTTTGTTTAGCTATGGTTCCATTGGATGATGATTCGCTCAGTTTTATTTTAGGAGCATCACAACAAACTAATAAGAGGATTTTGTATGATAGTATGATACTATACTTTTCTTTTCTTGGTAAGGTGTCTGAAAAAAAACAACTAAACAACTCTGATCATTCTCGGGTAAGACACACCCTGAATGTCAGCTACAAGATTATTGATTATTTCATGAGATGGATTACTAAACAACACTCTCTCTAATAGTCTCTCAGAAGCTTTTTTTGACAGTGTCAGCAACAAAGTTAGATTCTTTGTATTGTTGACTAAATACAACATCTTCGAAGTTCTCCCTTAATTCTGTGATGTCCTGGACAAGTCCCACTACAAAAAATCCTAGCAAAGGCCACTAAAATCTCGCAACTATTAGTTGCCAAATGATTTCGAGACAAGTCAAAGGCAACTAGTAGTTCCTATATACTTCGGCAACAATCTGACCGCAACTATCATTTTTATTAGTTTCTGAATTCTTTAGCAACAAATATATGCCAACTACATGAAATACACTAGTAGCCTAATGCTTTGGGAACTAGGAAAAGGCAACTGTTAGTTCCTATATTGTTTGGCAACACGTCAATCGCAACTAGTGTTTTCATTAGTTTCCAAACTCTTCAGCAACAAAGATATTCCAACTACATGTATTGCACTAGTAGCCTCACACATCCAAACTCTTCAGCAACAAAGATATTCCAACTACATGTATTCCAAACTCGTCGTCCTGAACAACATTTCCAGTATTGGTAGTTTCCCTCACCTGGACCTCTTCTCCTTCTCCATGGTATATCCAATCGACACATCCCGGCATAAACCCATTCCACAGAATATGTCCGTGCACTTCAGAGACAAGATATCTGTTATTGTTATGCAATCCTTACAAGGACATCCAATTTTCTGCCTGTGTTCTAAATCTCGACTCGCAAAGTCTATGAACTTTTGGACTCCTGCAATGAAAGCATCATTGTCTCTTGGCAGTCTATCCACCTCTTGTCATTCAAAGTAAAGTCTTGGAAATCCATCCTATGAATAAAAATATTAATTTGATGATCAGTTTTAAATGTAAATCATTTACATACCTAAAAAGACAGTCTGAAGAGAAGTAAATTAAACATGCTCCACTAAATTAAACATAATTGGGAATTTTAGTTGGTAACCAATCGCTTTATTATAACAAGACAAAAAACAGGGAAATCATCATGACATAATGCACACGAATGAAAATGAGTTCATAGCAAAGCAAGTCGCAGTTCTAGCCTAAGAAAAACGTACACAATGGATTTCATTCATATGGCAGTACATTGCAAGTAGAATCATACAGGGTTGTAAGACTTTCAGCTGATGTAGTAAGACAAAAATATTAGATGAGAATATTTGAGATGCAGAGTGGGGAGGATACAAATTACAAAATTTACAAACGAATTCTATCTTTTTGTTACCGGAGGAGTTGAAACAACAGCATGAAGGACTTGTTTAAATACTTCCTGAATGAGGTCTATAAAGAAGTGCAAGATAAATTCATATGGCAGTTAAGAATGTATTGTAAGTTTCAAAAACGTAATTGACTAGGTAATTTTCACAAACAGTTAATAAGCTAGTTTAAAAATTCACTTCAAGGCTTGATTAATGATGGTAAATAGAACTTATTTGGTTCCATAGATTTATAAGTTGAAGTGGGCATCACGAAAAGTGACTTGACATCAAAAAATTCCATCTTAGGAATTGACTTTTGAAAGCAATATGGGGGTTGCAACTTGCAAACTAGGACGTACATTGACATTTGTCAACTTCCTCTCATATCTATTCAAAGTCCTTAACATGCTTTTGCCTGAGGCTAAAGGCCGACTAGTAGCTTGATTTGAGGTATCAAACAATTTTTGAAAGTTACAACATTCAAAACAATTTTCTGATATGCAAAATTAAAATTCGGAAATTAGTGGGAAGTGCCCAAATTATTACCCTCCTGAGAAGCATATTGTGTAGTATGAAATGACTGTTTGAGGAAATAAGTACTTACTGGGGTAGCCACAGTAACCTGGAGATAAAATTTTGCTGATTATCCCCTTCTTGAGTACATACATCACTCAAGCTCCCGGGACGCACTTTGAATTTATCATCTAGAAGGATACAGACTACGCTTCATTAGTAAAAGGAAGTTCTGAAAAGTGGGCAAGATATGATAAATTACTAAAGCAATGGTATTTAAAGTAAGAAAAATTGCAAGTCATGTAATTCAAAGTAATACTTTCTCTGGCAAAGCCGCCATCTTCTTTAATGCAGCATCACATGGAAGCCAAGGATCATCCACATAGCTTCACAGTCCAATAAATCACGAGGATCAACTGCAATAAATTGAAAAGTAAACATATAAACAGGCAATTGAATCTAAATCAGTGAGACAATATGTTTGTTTGTTTTTTAATCCAACTATCCAACCTACACACTGTATGGTGCAAAATTGGAATCTAGCTTATAGTGCCAAACCAACAAACAAATAACATGAATACATTGTACACAAATTCAAAATTTTAGCCACCTATGTAAGTCAAATTAGTGAGAGAAAAAAGCAGTAGGTTACCGATTCGATGGAAACTACTTGGTTTTCTTAGTTAATATCAAGAATCAATATTATTATAAAATTCTCTTGTACTGGTATTCAGATTCAGAGAGAAACTGATCGAAACCCATATGTCAGTTACAAGATTTACCTCATAAAAGGAAGCACCAAAACATAGGCCTGTGGACACTGATGCAGCTACCAGAAATTTGTCACATGAAAGCCCTTTCCAGCTCTGCTGGAAACCTGGTAGTAGACAAACAAAGAGAACACAGATCAGTAAAATCCATAAATCAAAATTACTCCTTTAACTAAATTGAAGAGAAGGGGAGAGATTGATATGAGAGATATCTTTAAACTCTGAATCACTTTATAGTTCTAGAGAGTATCGAGGGATTTTGGTTTCAAAATCTTCTGTTTCAACAATTACATAAAAAAACTGAACCAAAATCACAACCCAAATCCAGAAATCAAAAACCGAATAAAGGGTTCTATTCAGCAATTGATTAAAAAAAACATTACCGAAATCGAAATCAAAGTTGTAAGATAAGATTACAGCAGAAAATTACCTTTTGCCCTAACTTTGGTTGGAATCATTTGATTTTCATGTTTCAACAACTTCTTCATCTAATCGAAATCGAATAAGAAGAGTTGATGTAATCGAAGTCGAAGAAGAAGAAAAGAGTAAGCCTTGCGAAGTTCCCAATCTAGATAAACCAGAAAATGAAGAGAAAGAAGATGGGAACCGGAGGAACTTTAAAGATGAAAAGGAGAAGATGAAACGTAGGACGGAGTCTTCTATATTTCGCCCAGCGTACCCAGCGTATTATTTGGTGTGGCTGGGCTATATAAGATACAGTCATCGATGGAAGCCACATACCACCATCATAAATATCTAATGACCAAAGTGTAAGATCCAAGATCTTACGGTGAACAATAAGCTGCTGGAAATCATCCTTTGTAGCTACGCTTGCACCAAATCCAATTTTCCGCAGTAAAACTTGAGCGGGAAAAATGCCGCTCAAGTGATATTGTGGCGCCAAGTTTACATCTGAGCTGGCAATCCATGTGACATTTTGAATGGCTTTCTATTGGCCGAAAAAATACTACACGGATCTCTTAACAATGTTTACAAAGTAATTGTGATGATTGCACAATCCAAATGCATTACCACCAATTTTACAAAATTTGCATTGATACTAAATCCATAATTTACATTGTTACCTAGTTAAGGGTTGTTTATCGTGTGTGTTTAGGTAAAAGGGAAAATTTTGTCTCACAAATGAGATTTCGAGTTACAATAAAAAGTGTGGTTGAAGGGTCGTAATTGCAAATAATATAGTTTCTGATTCAAATTATGGATCACTAAACGAATTTTGGGTCACATCATGGGAAATATAATAAATAGAACGAAAACTGACAGAAATATTGATTTGAAATTTGAGAGAGCTGAAATTTGGTAATAAATAAAAAGCATAGTTGATTACAACAAAGATTCACTGGACTTCCTAATTTGTTCCAGACTATTGAATATGCTTGGATGTTTTCATAAGTCGGTTACAAGACATATTCATCCAACTTTAGATTTTATTTGACTTAGATTTGTATAAGTAAATTCCAAGAGAGATTTAACTGGACTTCAAGAATTTGTTCGACATTATTGGATAAATATGCTTAGAGTGTTTTATATGTTTATTCCAAAAAAAAAAAAAAAAACTCATCTTTTGTTGAAATTCATATAAAAAGGGTGAAATTGATGGATACCGAGTTAATTGAAGGTCGATTAGAGTTTTATATTTATATTTCAGATTTCTATTGTGTTGAAGACTGATAACCGTTCTTCTTATTCATTCTCATTCTTCGGGTTCCTCTCATTATATCTTATTGGAAAAGCTTATAATTTCACGTAAATTAATTCTGAGACAGATGGGTGAACTGAATGATATCAATGGGATGATTGATGACTATGGTGAATTTAATAAACTTTAAGGATACCAGGTGAAATAATTGAATGAGGTCGATGAATATTCGTTGAAATTCATATAAAAAGGGTGAAATTGATTGATACCGAGTTAATTGAAGGTCGATTAGAGTTCTATATTCATATTTCGGATTTATATTGCGCTAAAGGCCGATAACCGTTCTTCTTATTTATTCTTATTATTCGGGTTCCCTCTCATTGGATCTTGTTGAAAAATCTTAAAAATTCACGTAAATTGATTCTGAGACAGATGGGTGAACTGAGTGGTATCAATGAGATGATTGATGACTACGGTGAATTGAATAAACTTGAAGGATACCAGGTGAATTTGTTGGATATCGGGTGAAATAATCGAATGAGGTCGATGAAATTTCGTTGAAATTCATATACAAATGGTGAAATTGATGGATACCGAGTTAATTGAAGGTCGATTAGAGTTCTATATTTATATTTCAGATTTATATTGTGTTGAAGACCGATAACCGTTCTTCTTATTCATTCTCATTCTTCGGGTTCCTCTCATTATATCTTATTGGAAAAGCTTATAATTTCACGTAAATTAATTCTGAGACAGATGGGTGAACTGAATGATATCAATGGGATGATTGATGACTATGGTGAATTTAATAAACTTTAAGGATACCAGGTGAAATAATTGAATGAGGTCGATGAATATTCGTTGAAATTCATATAAAAAGGGTGAAATTGATGGATACCGAGTTAATTGAAGGTCGATTAGAGTTCTATATTCATATTTCGGATTTATATTGCGTTAAAGGCCGATAACCGTTCTTCTTATTTATTCTTATTATTCGGGTTCCCTCTCATTGGATCTTGTTGAAAAATCTTAAAAATTCACGTAAATTTATTCTGAGACAGATGGGTGAACTGAGTGGTATCAATGAGATGATTGATAACTATGGTGAATTGAATAAACTTGAAGGATACCAGGTGAATTTGTTGGATATCGGGTGAAATAATCGAATGAGGTCGATGAAATTTCGTTGAAATTCATATACAAATGGTGAAATTGATGGATACCGAGTTAATTGAAGGTCGATTAGAGTTATATGTTCATATTTGGGATTTATATTGCGCTAAAGGCCGATAAGTGTTCTTCTTATTTATTCTCATTATTCGTGTTCCCTCTCATTGGATCTTGTTGGAAAAGCTTAGAAATTCACGTAAATTGATTCTGAGACAGATGGGTGAACTGAATGGTATCAATGGGATGATTGATGACTATGGTGAATTGAATAAAATTTAAGGATACCAGGTGAAATAATCGAATGAGGTCGATGAATATTCGTTGAAATTCATATAAAAATGGTGAAATTGATGGATACTGAGTTAATTGAAGGTCGATTAGAGTTCTATATTCATATTTCGGATTTCTATTGTGTTGAAGGACGATAACTGTTCTTCTTATTCATGCTCATTCTTCGGGTTTCCTCTAATCAGATCTTATTGGAAAAGCTTAGGATTTCATGTAAATTGATTCTCAGACAGATGGATGAACTAAGAGATGGCAATCCATGTGATAAATAGGCTATGATTTCTATTGGTCGAATAAATAACATACAGATTCGTATCTTTTGGGGGAATTGACTGATGATCATCTTGTGTGATCTCATGCTTCAAAAAAAATAAATATGGTGTGGTCAGAAATTCCAATTGTTGGCCAATTTTACAAAGCTATTGAAGACTTGTAAATTTGGACGAGTCGATAAATAATAAATGTATGTGAATTTGATGTGATTATTTACAATAATTTGACATTTTTTCTGTATGCGATTGAATAAATAGTCGCTTATCGATATAACTAGCATACTCTCTACTCATTAATGGGTGGATAACAGGTAAAACCGATGGATATCAAGTAAATTTGATTACCATTGGTTGAATACGGTTTAAAGTGTAAATTGAGATATATATATATTCAAGTATTGTCGGTTAATCCGACTTTTGAATTTGTTTAATCTCATTGGAAATACTTAAGCAACTACATAAGTTGATTCCAAAACAGATTCATCCATCTTTGTAATTCAAGCGATCTCATAATTTTATTTTTTGAAATTTACATAAGTCAATTTTAAGACAGATCGTCGACTCTGACATTCACTCGATCATCTTGAATATGCATAAACATTTATAATTCAAATCCGGGTATTATAAAAAAAGATATTCTTGAATATCGAACTATAAGATATTCTTCAAATCTCACTGGATTTGTTTAGGAGGTCCGAAAAAGTCTCTTCTAGTTTGGTAGACTAATATGGAGGCTAATATTGTTTGTTGTCCCTATGGAATTCTCAATGAGAGTTATGAAATACTCATCTTTTACCAGAGTATCAAGTATGGATATGCTAGGGGTCAATCGTCATGGGGTAAATAAGACCAGTGTACCTCGAAAGGGTATTTTAGGAGTCTGTCATGAGGCCCAGGAGAAGAATGGACAATGTATCTCGATGTTTTAGGAATCATTCAAAGGCCCAAGTAAGACGAGCCATGGCCTAGAGTAGACATGACTACTTGTATCTCGCGAAAATGTTGTCAGAATCAGTCTATGGTCTCAGATTGGGGAGAATGTCGTACTTACCGTAGACATTAAGTCTTTGCTCATGCTCATGAGTCAGTCGTGGACGTATGATGAGTGTTTAGAGCCTACACGACCAACATGTCTTGCAGGGACGTGTGCTAGAATCGTGGCATCATGACCAGCGTGTCTCGCGGGGATGTATGCTACATATCATGGCTATAAGCGACTTTTAGGGTCGAACTCGTCTTTTTGCGATCAGGGTTGAAATCAAGGTTGAACTTCGTCTTTTCCTAGCGAGGACTGAAGTCAGGGATAAGCTTATCTTTTAACCATGATCGCTGAAAACAATGTTGAACTTGTCTTACGACGACGAGAGATATAGTCCATGATGAACTCGACCTTTGACGATGAGGGTTGTAGTCAGCGATGAACTTGATTTTTGGCGACAAGGGTTATAGTCAGGGATGAACTTAACTTTTGCCAATGAGGGCTGTAATTAGGGGTTCAACTTGACTTTTGGCGACAAGGGCTCTGATCGAGGCAGAATTTCATCTTTTGGCAACAAGGGTGTATTTCATCTTTCAAACCTCCTTATGCGCCGAGGAAACTCTAGAATGACCGTTTGTGCCCTTTTTGCCCAACTTTTAGTAAAATGACCAGTTTGCCCCTGATCTGTATTTCATCTTTCAAACCTCCTTATGCGCCGAGGAAACTCTAGAATGATCATTTGTGTCCTTTTTGCCTGATTTTTAGTAAAATGATCAGTTTGCCCCTGATCTGATAATTGATGAAAATGACTTTTTTCTTCTAATTATAAAATGACCTTTTTTTCCAATGATAGTTAAAATTACTACTTTACCCAAAATTTACTCGAATTAATCGTCGTTCAAATTTCAACATATACAAGGAGTATAATATCATGCCATGTGGTCTGATTTTGCATGGTTTCTATAGGTGAGTACCAACATTAGCGGCGCGGATACCATTTCATATAATATATATTACATCAACAAAAAAATACATTCCATCCTAGCCGACTGATCACCCAGATGGTACCCTCCTTAGCAATTCTGTGATGTTGGGTATAATAACATTCATCTCTCTCAAAAAAAATATAAAAAAAAATGTAAGAAGTCCAAAGTTAGATAATATTTCTAGGCAAGAAATCCGATAATTTCCGATACAACTCTCTCATATTCATTACTCATACATTGCATTTCTGGTTAAAGTTGACTACAAGTCCCAAAGATATTTTCATTTGTATACCTAATACTTATTTTTATTATTTATTTTGAAATTTCTTTCACACTAAAATTTGATACGAAATTAATTATTGCATTTGACTCTTCACTCTATTTGTATGGTGCATATTAGTGGAACATCATTAAAAAAATTACAAAATCACACCATCAATTTTTCTGTATAGCCAGCAGAACCCTTGGGTATTTTTGGACCCCCTCACATGTTATGGACTACATCTTGATCAACCAAAAAAAAACAGCGTTGGAGTTAATACTCGTGTAGCCATGTAACACATAACCAAGAGATGTGCACGTGTTAAATGCACGCGTGAACAATCAGGGCCCTAGATACATCTTTATGGAAAATCGTTCCTGATACGTTCTTGAACGTCCGATCTTTCTCGAGATTGGGTGCCTCGTTTACTCCTATATTATTCTCAAAGAGCTCAAAAGAGAAAGAAAATGTTAACCCTAATCTTTTCACATTCTCTTCTCCGCCTCCCTTTCTCCCTCACCCTCTCTGCTATAAACCCTCCCCTAATAGAAAAGATCACGATCTCCTTTTGTCTCTCTGTATCTATCTCACTTTCAGTCAAAATCATTTTTTCCATTAGTACTACCCATTCTCCATCTCTATGTGAAGATATATAGCTCATTATAATTAGACCTGTGAGAGAGAAGCAGGGTAACTTATTTTTGTTCTCCAAGGCTGTAATTTTTTTCTTCATTATTTGTATTTTCTGGGTTTTGAAGATCATTACTAAAAAATGACAACAGAGGAATTGATGATAAGAGGAAGTGGTGGTGTTCTTTGTTAATAGTGAAACTGAAAGAAAAATGATTTATTTTTTTCTCCAATAGTCATCCGTAATTAGCCGTTGGTGGTGATCTCATTTCCACGAGGGTCTTAAGAGTCTCTTTTAAGGAGATGTCAGTAACACGGTACTTCTTCTTCTTCATTTATCATTTTTTTCTAACTTTATTTGAATTTAATCAAAACGATGGAAAAAATGTTAATATCAAAATTCATTATTAAATATAATTTACTTTTTATTTAGCAAATGGTTTTTTTTTTTACCTGACTTATGTTTTATTTTGTTAAAAGTTAGATTTGGATTTTATGTTTTCAGTTAACTCTAATCTTTGTATTTGTTTGCAACTAAATGCAGAACTCAAGTTTGTCACTTTCGGAGGGAGGAACCAGATCTGGAATGAGTACTCTATTAATACAGACTGAATGATACTAGGTCGCAGCAGTATGAATATCTTAGTTGTTTGAAGCTTGTCCGGTGGTATTTTAAGTGCCAACTGTTGTATCCAAGGATTTTAATGGGATTCTTTTCTTTTTTTTTGAAGAGATTGTATTTTTTTTTTTTGTGTGAAAAATGAGGTTGTAATTTTTATACCGAGATGATTATGTAAATGTAAATTAAATTTAATAATTATAAACATAATTTCTGTTTTAATTTGGCTCATATTTTTCTGTTTTCCGTATTAATTAGAATTTTACTTTTCTGTTCATCTGAATCTTGTGTCTGGGATGAATTTAAATTTATGTTTCAATAGTGGTTTGAAGAGCCAACCTCGTGCTCTACAACCCAGAAATTTGCATTGGTTGAATTTGGGGAATTATTTTAATTTCAATTTTTCATTTATGGTGGTTTGAACACCCAACCTCGTGCACTATAACCCAGAAATATGCATAGGTTTGAACGTTTGACTAACTTAACATTTATTGGTCTAAAATTCTGTAGCGCCTGAAGCAATTCCAATATGTTGTTGTTGCTCATGTTAGTTGTTGGATGATTCGGGAAGCAGCTGCTAACTACCAATGTTAGTTGCCGAACCATTCGGTTACTATCTGCCAACCACGACTTAGTTGCGTTAACATATCGCAATTATAAAATCACGATATTTGGTTACTACCACATTAATTGCTAAACAAATTCACAACAACATATAAGCTTAGTTGCCATAATATTTGGCAAGTATCTGACAACTACAAAAATTTAGTTGTTAGAATGTTTGGCAAGTAACTAACAACTACAAAAACTAGTGGGTCTAACCTATTGCATTTAATAAATAATGTATTTGGCTACTACAACTCAAGTTGCCAAAAGTGCGCATAGCAACTAGTCAGTTTTAGTAGTTGCCTTTACATTTGGAAACAACCGATACGGCAACTGAAGCTCGGCAACTACCATTAGTTGCCTTTACGTTTGGCAACTGAAATCTCATCTTAGGCACCTAAATTAGTATGGTTGCCGATGCTCAGCCACATTGCATAATTGGATGGTATAGCTTGAGTCGCAATCAACGTCAAGTTTCTTTATTCGCAGTTGTATAGCAATTTGCAGACCATCTCTAACCGCCCACACTTCAGCCACATTGCTCCCATTCTGATAAATATATTTAGCATAGCCTGTCACAAAAGACCCAACATTATCTCTAACCACTCCTCCAATTCCTACATAAAGAGAGTTAGTAGATGCTCCTTCTGTGTTTAACTTATGATATCCAGACGTTGGAAATTTCCATTTGACTAGTATCTCACGCCTACACACAGATCTTTCTTCTTTATGTAAAACAGTAAAATAATATTCTCTTGCTTTTCTAATCGCCAGTGCTAGAGTTCTAAGAGCAACAAACCTTTTTTTTTCATAAATTAACCTGTTTCTACTGTTCCAAATATTCCACAGCACCTGAGGAACAACATAATACCAACTAATACTACCAACATAGACATTCAAAGACATGAGTTGTTTTAAGTAAGTAGGTGACATCACATCCAAATCAAATCTTAAACCTGTCATGTCATGTAATTTCTTCTAAATAGGATAAACTGAAGAGAAATTAAAGAACAAATGATAAACAGTTTCAAAATCACGATGACAAAAGGAACAACCAGGGTTAGAAGCAATACCTTTCATGTAAAGAGATTCATTGAGATTCAGTTTGTTGTGGCACAATTTCCACATAAACAATTTGATTTTCTGTGGGCATTTGATGCTCCACAGAAACTTCCAGTCGGCATTGGTATTATTCGTACCAACCCTCCCGGAGACAAGAAATTTGTAAGCCTCTTTAACACTCACCCTATCGTCTTTTCCCTGAATCCACACTCTTTTATCACTTCTACTGACATTAGTAATAACTGGAACATAGTATATGATTCTCTTAACCTCTTCCGAGACTAAACTTTCAACTAAAGACAAATCCCATTGTCTAGTACTTTGATCGATAACATCCTTGACCTTGTGAGAGGGTACAGTAACACCTTTCATGTTGGTGATGGCAGATAGTGGAAGCTCACTGATCCAAGGATCATTCCAGAAATCCACCTGACTTCCATCCCCAATACACCACCTCAAGCTTCCCTTAATAACTTTTTTCCCCTGTACTAAACTTCTCCAACTAGTGGAGTATCCACTCTTAGTCCTACTTGACCAAAAATCACCATCTCTGAAATACTTAGCCTTTAAAAGGCTAGCCACATCATAGTTAGGATCTTCACTAATCCTCCAAGTCATTTTGGCAAGCAAAGCTAAGTTATTTAATCCCAAATCTCTTAACCCTAAGCCACCTTGACCCATTGGACTATATACTGTAATCCAATTAATATTATGCATTTTTTTTTAGTCCTTATCACCACCCCATAGGAAATTCCTCCTAAATTTGTCAATCTTGTTAACTAAACCTTTAGGTAATTTTAGCATAAACATAACATGATTCTACACAGGGTCAAGGACAGACTTAATGAGAACAGACCTGCCAGCCATATTCAAAGACTTAGACTTCCACCCAGCCATTTTATTGCCTAGTTTTTCTAATACGGCAAAAGTTTTTTCAGATACCCTTCCCCATTGTAATGGAATGCCTTAGTCTTACCTGGAGATGAAGAAACCTGAACTTTAAGCGCTCTAGCCATACTCATGGTGAAGCTCTTTCCAAGATTGCTCGAAGTCAGTAAAGTGGACTTTGCATCGCTTATAACCTGTCCAGACCAACGACTAAACTTGTCAAGAATTTTTCTCAGGTTACAGGCATTTTCGTAATTTGCCTTTGAGAAAATTATGTTGTCATCATCATACAGAGAATGATTTATCATTGGAGCTCCTTTTGTAAATGTATCTGCTTAAACTTCTTCTTAGGTTCTAGGTCAATTTAAACAATTCTATGATCGGAATTAAAATAAGAAAGGTGAAATACCTGAGCATTTGGGAAGCTTTTACACCATTCCTCATTAGCTAAAACTCGATCAAGTCTCTCCTTGATGTTAGCAAAACCAACTCTTTTGTTACTCCACGTGTACCTAGGCCCATTAGATCCCAAGTCAATCAAACCACACTGGTCCATAACATCCTTGAGTTCCTGCAGCTGACAAGCAGACGGTTCTCTCCCACTAGGTTTCTCATTCCTTGCACCAATTGTATTTAAATCTCCCATAACCATATGCCCTGCCTGTCCCACATCAGGAATAGCTCCAAGTTCTTCCCATATCCTCTTTCTATTAACTTTGTTTGTACTCCCATAGATAGAAGACAATATCCATGGTCTTTTAAACTTTTCCGTGACTACAGCATGAACAGCCCACCTAGACTCTCTAGTGGCCTGGATATCCACCTCATCCGGGTCTCATAAGATACATATGCCCCTCGAAAAACCCTAAGGATCAACAACAATATCGATTTCGTAAAACCTAATTGACTAACAATTCTTGGTGCATGCGGAGCAAGTACTCTAGTCTCAAGCAAAGCCACAATAGTAGGATGATTTATCTTAATCAACTTCCTCATAACCAGAACAAAAGAGGGTCTAGCTGCCCCCTTACAATTCCAAACTAATATCTTCATCCAGAAATTATCAATACACCTTGCAAACGAAAAAGGCCTTACAAGACCTCTATTGACTGGCACTTTCATTCTCCTTGCAATCGCTGCCTTGTTCAACTCCAGGATTGGAGTAACCTTTGTCTTGAACTGACATTGGTAGAACGAGTCCGGATCCAAACGAGTATTGAAAAGCATCCAGTGCTAAGATTTCCACCATTGGAGCCATGCCCACCACTATATTTGGTTCTTCTTTCCACATCTTTGACACACATTCTAGATATTCTTTTCCTTGATTTAGAAACTCCTCCGGGTCCAAGTGAGTCCAATTTGAAGGGGAGAAGCTTAGTGGGATCAATAGCTGATTGATTCTGTCCAAAAATACATCCCAGTTCAGTTGTTCTTGTGCATTTACTACCTCCGGCAATACTTGGTTCATCAATGAAAAGACGAGGGTACCCAAATATACCTCAATCTAAAACTTTTCCACCTATAAGTCCTTTTCCGAAAGTGATTTTCTATGGACTGAGTCGAGAGAATACAACTAATTGGTTCACACTTCGTGTGATCGTCTATGGATACGAGATCGAGACAATACAACAACGAAGTATGTTTACTTGATAATAGGTTCGGACTTAACCAAACTCTAGGGATTGTCTATCAAGTAAAATAGGAATTAACGTTTATGCAATTTACTTCTAATTATAATAAAATAATTATAATTGCGGAAATAGAAAAGTAAAAGACACAACAAGATTTTGTTAACGAGGAAACCACAAATGCTGAAAAACCCAGGGACCTAGTCCAGAATTGAATACTCTCAGAATTAAGCCGTTATACAAAATAAAACCAACTTCGTATAGTTGAGACAAAGAAACTAAACCTATAGTTCACCTAGTTTCCTCAGTATCCCTGCGCCTCCAACTTGCAGTAAGTCACGCACTTGGAACAATTCATTTGGTTCGTATTCCAAACAGTAAAGGAACAACAAATCTGTTCGGTAACAACTCTTTTCAAACAAAGTGATATGAGTTTGACAAAGGCTCTTCCGTTTAACCAATAAACTCCTTTGTCGGGTCCTTAGATCAATCTCTTAACAACTACCGAAGTAATTGTTACACTATGCAATCAATACTATTAGTCACAAAGAAGTGTTATTGATTCCGATCTACTCAATTAATCAATCCAATCTATCACAAGGATAAATCGATTATAGTTGGATCCCTTTCCATCCGAAACAAGTATTGTGCACACCAAAGATTATGAACCCAAAAAGTCTTCTTGTCTTCAAATCTTCTTTAATCTTCAATCAACACCTGTACACAATATCAACTTGAATCTCTTGTGATCAATCACTCATAGAACGGAGTCTGTTAACGTTAGATTATCACAAGATATCTTTAGATCTACAAACAGTCTAAAGATCCCTGTCGAAACTTTGATCTAGTTTGAGTGAATCTTATATCAGAAGAGAAGATTCTCAAGCATAAACAAACTAGGTGCAATCAAAGTTCAACCACCGTTAGTCAATCAAATCAATCGAAAACTAAAATAAACTGCAATTATCTAGTTTCCCACCAATGGTACTAATAAAGCTTCTCAATCCCAAAGAAGTATTTAAACTAAGCGGCCGTAAGAGATTTCGTCTAATTAGGTTACTTTCCTCTCTGAATAGGCGGCTCCACCAGTAACAACACAACTAAGGTAGTTTTGCTGGCTCTGAGGATTAGTTTGCTAGGAATGCAAACTTAAGTATTTATAGACAAGGAAGTTTGGACACAAAGGAATTTCCAAAACCGAATATTCTCAAAGATATGCAATAAACACAAAATCGGTTTTCATAACTCCTGGAAATGCACTGTCCAAATATTGACCGAAATCCCAATAGAAAAATCTATAATTAGTAAATGCACATTACTAATTATTATTTTCTAAAGATATGCATTTAATTGCTGGAAATTAAATAGCATATAAAAACTAAGAAACCTTAATTAAAAGATTCTGAATTTATTTCGATCCTGGGATTCTCCTTTAGTTATTAAAGAATATCTTTGAATAATTAATGATAAGAGTTACTGCACATGTTCAAAGTATGTCGACATCTTTACTTTGCAAGTCCTTTTTCATACTTACAATCATGGAAATGATTTTCCACACTTCCAAACAAGTTTAGAATTGGTTCGTCTGAATTCCAAGAACTATGTGATTGATTATCCTATCAAATCACCAATCATGGGTTTCACGGTTCTACCAAAACAAGTTCGGTTCTACCTCCATGTGAGTACTGTGCATAGTCACACTAGTTACCAAAATTCGGTTGACTAGGTACTAGGATCGGTTCCTCATAACTTATGGTAACTACCTGTATTCGGTTGCACATATCCATAGGATCGGTTCCCCCAAAACTACAAACTTGTTGCACATGTTCATAGGATCGGTTCCCCCATCTACTAAAAACGTGTTGCACCTCTTACAAGGATCGATTCCCCTCTTGTAAATTTGTTGCACCTCTTACTAGGATCGGTTCCCCAATTGTTAGATAAAAGTTGCTATTTACAAGGCATCGGTCATACCATCTTGAGTGATTACTTAAGATCAGTTTCACTAATAAACGTCATACCAATATATAAGTCAGGCCTTGTGAATAGTTTTACCAAGATACATAAACAAGTTTATGAGCGGTTATACTAAACACACATATTGGTAATTCAAAATAGATTTGCAATGAATAACAATACCAATAATCCTAGTGATTTCCCTTTCGATTCACAAAACGAGTTTATGAACTTACTTCCTTTTAACAAATGTAAAACATTGTTTCCTAGGATGAAATCTTCACTCATACCCATACATAATCACAATAGCATTCATACGATTATGTCGATGTCTTATATACAAAGTTTAATGGTTAAGCAATAAAACTCGTATTGTATTCCTTAATACTATGTCTAACTAGAGTATCATACACAGCTTCGCAGTTATGTTTTCAATATGTACGACTTGAAAGATACATTAGAGAATGAAACAGTTCAAGTCAAATATTACTAACCTCAAGAGGAAGTATGATGTTTGTCGTTGTAGATCTATACTTCTTTACATTCTTCAAGTATTCATGTAATACTTGTAAGTCTCATATCCTAATACTTTCAAGCCAACCTATACGAAGTTGACACTAGTATATAATCAAGTGACTCTTTAAATGAGTTTTGATTCACTAAAATATGAAAACAAAACTTGACATACCAACGCTTGGTGGGTTCAACCGAGCTATGCTCTAACAATCAACCTTCTTATCTATGCAATATCCTTCATTAGTTGAAGTTTTAAATCCACTTGTGTTATCTGTTCTATCACTATTTCTGTCAGGTGAGTTTGCATAGATTGAAGCTCCTCTTGATCTCTTCATACTAGAAGGTCCTCCACCCTCCATATAACCTCCAATGGTCTTGTAAACACTGGAGAGTAGTTGTTGCAGCTGGTTGTTGGGCTCCATCTACTCTTCTGTTTCTTAGAAATTTAGTAGAGTCCAATTATTTTTTCCTCTTACTTATAGACCCATCGGTTATAATTTGTCTTTTATTGATGATTCCCCCACTAACATAATTAATATTATTACTACTTTTCCTATTCATATTCCTTCCATGATCAGCTTGCAATACAACCCCATTAACTGATGAGCCACTCCCACCAATTAAATCCTTTTTTTGTAACTGTCCTTCTCTGCTTTTAACATTTCCACCACTTACCCCATTAATCTGTGATGAAATGTTACTATTTGAAGCATTAACTTCTCCCTCTATAGCTCCATCCTCACTCATGTCCATGTGAAAAAGCGGGGGTCTAACAACCACACCCAATATTTCGTTTTGGCAATCTGTATGGACTAACTCCAATATATTTCCAAGAGAATCAACTAAACAATCAGACTCAATCAAGGAGAATACATCCAAGAGTTATATCTTTGTTTCTCAATGTAATCAGCAAATCCAACAGATAGAAATCTGCGAGCCTGATTATTATGAGAAACAACTTGAACGGTACAAAAGACCAGTGTCAATCTATTTATATCAACAACCAAAGGTTGGATTATCTAATATCACATGGGAGGTGTGGGGATTAGGTTTCCCAGTTGCTAGAGTTCTCCTTTATATAGTCTCCAAATCAGGTTTTGCAGTCTAAGATACCTTGGTAACAAAGCATTCAATATTCACCATTAGATGAAAACCTGATTAGATTCAAGCTAATATCTTTAAACCGTTAGATCGAACTTAGCTTGTTACACACAAATGAAATGCACCTTCATTTAGGTTTTGGTAACCGTACCTAAACGTGTACACTTAGTTGGTTCAACAATAGTTAACCAATGGTTAGCCATATGAGCACTTTCATATAAACCTTATTCATCTTAACCATTAACTAGTTCAAGTGACTCAAATGAACTAGTTAAGAGAGTTGTTCAATTGCTTAGATCTCATAGAAGTATACAAGACACAATCGAAGCAAAATCGATTTTTCATGAACATTATAGCCACGGTTTGCAAAGATTGCATTCCTTATTATATATAAATGTTTTAGTTCATGAACAACCCGATTTTAGAAAGTAACATACTTAAGTATGCAAACGGGTACGCATACCTAAGTAGTCGGACCGAGTTTGGTTACGCCAGTACTCGTATGTGTGCACATACCAATTCACACTTCAAAACTCCAGCAGAAATTCATGGACATGAACTTTCCGCCAGTATGCGTACGGGTACGCATACTTGCCCGAGTTTCCAACAACCGTCGGTACGCGTACGGGTACGCATACTTTAGGTTCCCGGTTTTGGAATTTTACACAAATGTGAGAACACACTATGTTTATATCCAAACATGGTTACTTGTTCTAAACTCTCATTTCAATCATTGAAACTTTCTAAGAGGATGTTATAATAGTTGTTATTCACAAACTATTTTCATCAAAGCGATTTTCAAGTTAGTGAAATAATCAACATGACTGTCGTCACTAGTAAAGATGAACTTGTCCAAAGCGAAAGCTTACCAACACATATTTCGAGACATAGATAAGTGAGTTAAACTCAGCTCGAAAGAGCAAATGTGTATAAATGAAGTCTATATAGGAACACGACTTTTGTCTCAAAATAGGAGATAGAATAGATAGACTTTTGAGTGATAGATAAGTTCAAGTCTCCACATACCTCTTTGTTGATGAAGTTCCACAAGTTCCCTTGAGTAGTTCTTCGTCTTCATTCGATGAACGCCGTGGAGTCTAAGGCTCAACTACACTTACTATCCTAATCCGAGACTTAGCTATAAGTAGACTAGAAATCAAGACTTATAGTTTTGGCAACTAAACTTGATAAACAAGCTTGACATAGCAACGCTTGCGAGTTCGACAATCTCCCCCTTTGTCAATTTTAGTGACAAAACTATCAATACATATGGAATACAAAATAAATAAATTTTGTAGCTTCTCATCCAAATGCTTGATCTCCTTGGTTCTTCAACATTACTTGAAATCTTCATTACTTCCAAGTACTCCAATGATTCCAAAGGTATTCAATTCAGCATCATCGTTGTTGAAGATCCGTAGCCATACTAATGAGAAAACAATAACTCTCAATCATTATTATACAGTGTCATAGTATTATTACACATCATCAAAGTTCAATTGTATCATAACTTTGAAAACAATACTATGGTGATATGTATCACTCCCCCTTAGTCAATACTTCATCTCACATGAAAACCACTCCCCTTTACATAATGATCCGAAAACCATATGTATTTGTAGTGTGAACTACACATTAATTCTCCCCCTTTTTGTCAATAAAATTGGCAAAGGTACGAAAATTAGTGGGATCCTAATGAAATTTCCATAGAGATACTTCATGACCAAAAGAAAAGAACATATCAACTTTTTAGATACAATCATATAGCCGAATCTAAATGCATTCATCAAGGAGTTTATAAAGATACAAGATAACCCCTATAATATTCCACAGCCGCACTCCCTACAAAGATTTGGCAATTAAGCACAAGTTTAATTAAGAACTCTCCCCCATAAAATGTCATTCTCGAAATAACAATAAGAGAGACCTTACTTTCACAAGAAAAGAAGGAATTCTTTGGACATTAACAAATCACATAAGAATATGAATTTGTATCCAAAAATCTCAATTAAATTAACCACAAGAGAACCCATGTTTAATATAATCGGAAATGCTCACATAAGAAAACTTAAGGAGCCGCACAGTATTTACATAAAGATATGGATCAGGGAAGATCAATACTGCGGAATAAACAAAGATTCATTCTATTTTTCATCACTATTTGCA
Source organism: Papaver atlanticum (assembly GCA_023531105.1). NCBI lineage: Eukaryota > Viridiplantae > Streptophyta > Magnoliopsida > Ranunculales > Papaveraceae > Papaver > Papaver atlanticum. Next base: position 993,461 of record JAJJMB010005117.1, read on the forward strand.
CAATGACATATAATAGACTTTAATCTTTGTAAACAAAAGTTCATCCTATCTTCCATCAATATTTGCATAATGATATAATAGGCTTAACTTTTGTTTATCAAAAGTTCTTTCAATCTTTTATCAAAACTTGCATACCGACATATGAAAGACTTAACTTTTGACCACGTATGGGACAATCATAGTTCATGGACGCAAACACACATATCCCATAACAAGTTGCAATATATAAAACCATAAAGATTAATACTGCAAAATCATCTTCCAAATCAACTTTAGAATTTAAATAAATAAATCTAAAAAAATTGCAAGATGAAAATCGTTGGAAATAGCTATGTGTACTCACAATAATGGCTATTCCAAACCCTAGTTATCCTTCTTAAAAACACAAGAATAAATTCTCGTAAGAAGTTTCCTAGACATTTATTTACACAAGAAGAAACTATCATTTTCACTTACTTTGAAGACTATTCTCGTACTCCCTATAATCATCAAGCTCATCTTCGATTAAATCAATCCCGGATTCAAGATTATCCATCTTGTCTTCAAGTCTTTTGGTTGAAGATTCGAGTTTACTCTTTAAATCACGTACTTGTTCCAAGACCAGATTCATAGTTAATAAGAGTTTCTCAAAATGAGAGACAACAAGATTCACATCAGATGAGGAATCATGTTTGTCATGACTTATCTCATTATCAGAAGCATCGAAACGAACTTTCTTAGAAGGAAAGAGAATAGTTCAGACATCATCTTCTTTACTTGAAAGACTTGACGAGGACATGACATCCGAGGTAACTGAAATGTTTTCTTCAGGGAGAGAAATCTTCAACTTAATAGGAAGAAGAAATGGGATAAATTTCCAAAACGACCTTTGACCAAAACCCCAACAGAATTTTGGATATCCCAAAAAGGACTAGGAAAACCGTTTATGTAGAGGAACGGTTCTTAGCTCAAAAACCAAAAGAACACGAGTAGAGGAATCAAAATAAATTTTCTTTACAGCCCTCTTGAAAATCATGGTTCTTGCTCAAGGGATAATCAAAAACCATCTTATATCCTGTTACAAATTGTAACAATCACCACAAAGTACATGACCGGGTGACTTCTCATGAGAGGATGAAAATTTCATAATTTCATAATTCCTTGTTTCTTATTTCTCTTTATGGATGGAGAATCTAGAGTAGATTTCTTCCTTTCTAGTATAGTTTTGAAAATCTTGTTTATCTATTTTTGTAGACTATGAGTGGTTCTGAAAATCTCTTTTGGAAATGCTTTCTTAGGAGATTTTCTTTTCTTCTTTTGACGAGGAAAATCAGAAGAGGATTTTTTAAGAACCTTTGAGAACATGATTTCTGGTTCACCTTGTTGTTCATACAAGACAGACAAACAATTTGTTGTGTCATTGTATTCTACTATGTCATCCTCATTACAAGGATATGATATCTTTTTAGGAGTAATATGCTGATTAAAAGAGTTTATCGACGATACTCGATATTTCTTCTCAAAATCACAATTGCGAAGAGTAGCAATTTCCTTTTTTAATTCATTCAGTTGACATTCCATATTTTTAATCCTTTTAATCCAAAAAACTTTCTCTAGTTGATATAAGTTTTCTGGAGAAGTAGGATCATTTACCATGGAAGCATCAGAAATGTTAGAAGAACAGGTGTGAATATCAGTAAGGTAGTTGAGAGAATTTTCGCAGACATCTTCCTTAGGACAGTAGTCTAGAGTAGCCATCCATGCTTTGGTTAACTCACTCACCTTCCTACCAGGACTATCAGAAAATACATGAACACACTTATAACACTTGGAACAAGTTCTATTATCATAGTCTTTTTATCTTTTTTATCCTTTACATTGATCGAAGGGGATTTCATTTGAGGCTTTCTTTTCCTCTGTCTAAGAATTTTCTTTAACTGTTGCACAAACAGTGACAGAGTTGAATTAAAGCAATTCTCATCTGTTGTATCAATCAACTTAGGTCCTCGAGATTTTTTATCAGATGTAGCAACAGGGTTGTATGACATGTGACGTAATTATCTTTGTTTTAGTTCAAGATCAAAAATCTTTAGTTTTCCCACAAGAGTATTTCTGGAAAGCACATCCAGGTTATTTCCTTCAATGATGGCATGCTTCTTAGAATCGTATCTAGATGGCAGTGATTTGAGAATTTTCATCACAATGTCCTTTTCAGGAATAGTCTTACCCAATGCAAAATATGCATTAACAATTTCAGACACTTTGTGATTAAACTCATCAAATGACTCTTCATCTGCCATATATACGAAGGTTTTCCCAATCGGAACATAGGTTTTGAATCCTAGCTTCCTTTTCAGAGGTATTCCCTTCAAATACAGTTTCTAAGATATCCCAGGATTCTTTAGACTTTGTGCAAGTAGTCACATGATGCTAAAGATCTGGGGTAATGGCATGTATGATAGCATTTAAGCCGTCAGAATTTTTCTTCGCAGCAAGGATTTCTTCTGGACTATATCTACCAATATCCTTAGGTATAGATACATTTCCTTCTGTATTAACCGGAGGATCATATCTATTAAAAACACGTACCCATGTTTGAAAATCACGAGCTTGAAGAAAAGCACGCATAGCGATTTTACACCATGAGTAGTTTGAGCCATCGAAGACTGATGGTACGTTTATGGAGATACAATTTGTGTCCACAGAGTCAGATCGCTACAAACACAGACTTATGAGGTCTTGAATGTGTGTGCCTTCTCTGATACCAATTGAAAAAACGGGGGTATAACAACCACACCCAATATTTTGCTTAGCAATCTGTATGTACTAACTCCAATATACTTTCAAGAGAATCAACTAGAAAGTCAGACTCTATCTTAATAAAAAGTATATCTAAGAGTTATATCTCAATTTCTCGATTCAATCTGCAATCAAACAAATAGGAATTTGCGAGCCTGATTGAATGCAAGTGAAATAACTTGAACGGTACCAAAGACCAATGTTCAAGGATCAATCAATTTCAATCAACAACCAAAGGTTGGATTTACCAATTGATCGATTCAACGCACAACTTGTGATATTTCAATTATATAACAAAATATAATGCGAAAAAGAAATAACATAGACGCCAGAAGTTTTGTTAATGAGGAAACCGCAAATGCAGAAAAACCATGGGACCTAGTCCAGATTTGAACACCACACTGTATTAAGCCGCTACAGACACTAGCCTACTATAAAACTAACTTCAGTTTGGACTGTAATTGAACCCTAATCAATCTCACACTGATTCAAGACACAGTTGCGCTCCTTACGTCTCTGATCCCAGCAGGATACTACGCACTTGATTCCCTTAGCTGATCTCACCCATAACTAAGAGTTGCTACGACCCAAAGTCGAAGACTTGATAAACAAATCTGTATCACACATAAAAGTCTATTGAATAGATAAATCTGTCTCCCACAGATATACCTACGAGTTTTGTTCCGTCTTTTGATAAATCAAGGTGAACAGGAACCAATCGTTAACCCGGACTTATATTCCAGAAGAACAGCTTAGAATTATCAATCACCTCACAATAATTTTAATCGATTAACGAAACAAGATATTGTAGAATTACAAACGATAAGACAAAGGTGTTTGTGACTACTTTTCTATCTTTCCTATCGGAGATATAAATCTCAAGACAATCTTACGATTGTACTCAAACACGATAGAAACAACAAAATCAGATCACCCAACTACAGAGAAAATAGTTGGGTCTGGATTCACAATCCCAATGAAGTCTTCAAGTCGTTAACCTATAGGGTTTCGTGAAAAACCTAAGGTTAAAGGAGAATCGACTCTATCTTATACAACTTGTTAGAGCACTGCTCGGTCAAACTCGCATGCGTTGCTATCTCAAGCATGTTTGTCAATGTTAGTGATCAAAACTATAAGTCTTGATTTCTGGCCTATTTATCGATGTATCGGACTAGGATATAGATTGTGTAGTTGAGCTTTAGACTTCACGGCGTTCATCATTTGAAGACGAAGAACTACTAAGGGGAGCTTGTGGAATTTCATCAACAAAAGGTATGTAGAGACTGAAACTCATCTATCACTTGGAAAGTCTATTTCTACTCTATATCCTATATATATTGAGACATAAGTCGTATTACTATATAGTTTTCTATTATACACATTTGAGATTTCGAGCTGAGTTTATCTCGCTTACATATTTCTCGAAATATGTGTTGGCAAGCTTTCACTTCGACCAAGTTCATCTTATATTCTTGACGGATGTTAGAATATGACCATGTGAAAATTTCCGAGAAACATCTTACATGGTTTGCGTGATAAAATCATTTGGTGTAGACTTGGAATGTTTCGTTATGATTATTTCAATATCTTGAAAATTGCTTTGATGCTAATAGTGAGTGAAAACGACTATTTTCATCCTCTAAGAAAGTTTCAATGATTGAAATAAAGAGTTTAGAATCAAATAATCATGTTTGAATATAAACATAGTGTGTTCTCACATTGGTGTGTAAGTCCAAAACCGGGAACCTGAAGTATGCATACCCGTACACGTACTAGTGGTTGTTGGATGTCTGGGCAAGTATGCGTACCCATACGCATACTGGCGGAAGTCTCACGTCCGTGAATTTCTGCTGGAGTTTGGAAGTGTGAATAGGTATGCTCACCCGTACGCATACAAGCGTAACCAAACTCGGTCCGACTACTTAAGTATGCGTACCCGTTTGCATACTTGAGTTGGTTACTTTCTAAAATCGGTTGTACATGAACTTAAACATTTATAAAATAAGGAACACAATCTTTGCAAACCGTGGCTATAATGTTCATGAATTGATTCGAGTGAATCAAAACGATTTTGCTTCAATTGTGTTCTTGTATACTTCTATTAGAATATAGCAATTGAACGGCTCTTTACTAGTTTCATTTGAGTCATTTGAACTAGTTATGGTCAAGATGAATAAGGTTGATATGGGAGTAATCATATGGCTAACTTCGGTTAACTATTGTTGAGCCAACATGGTGTACACCTTTGGGTACGGTTACATAAACCTAAATGAGGGTACATTTCAATTGTGTGTAACAAGCTAAGTTCAATATAATGGTCGAAAGATATTATCTTGGTTGAATTAGGTTTTTCATCTAACGGTGAATATTGAATGCTTTGTTACCAAGGTAACTTGGATTGCAAACCCTGATTTGAAAACTATATAAAGGAGAACTCTAGCAACTTGGAAACCTAATCCCCACACCTCCTGTGTGTTACTAGTTGCATCAACTAGAGTTGATTCTCCTTTAACCTTAGGTTTCTATCGAGACCCTGTAGGTTAACGACTTAAAAGACTTCATTGGGATTGTGAAGCCAGGCCCAACTATTTTCTTTGTAGTTGCGTGTTCTGATCTTGCCCGATTATATCGTTTGAGTACTATCTTCTCTAAGATTTGCTTGAGATTTTATCTCCGATAGGCAAGATAAAAAGTAATCACAAACACCTTCATCTCATCGTTTGTGATTCCATAATATCTAGTTCCGCCATCATACGATTTAGATTATTGTGAGGTGATTGATAATACTAGGCTGTTCTTCGGGAATACAAGTCCGGTTTATCAATTGGTTCTTGTTCACCTTGATTTATCAAAATACGGAACAAAAACTCTTGGGTATTTCTGTGGGAGATAGATTTATTTCATTCTATAGACTTTTCCGTGTGAGACAGATTTGTTTATCAAGTCTTCGACTTTGGGTCGTAGCAACTCTTAGTTGTGGGTGAGATTAGCTAAGGGAATCAAGTGCATAGTATCCTGCTGGCATCAGAGACGTAAGGAACGCAACTGTACCTTGAATCAGTGTGAGATTGAATAGGGTTCAACTACAGTCCATTCCGAAGTTCATTGGTAGTAGGCTAGTGTCTGTAGTGTCTTAATACAGTGTGGTGTTCAAACTGGACTAGGTCCCGAGGTTTTTCTGCATTTGCGGTTTCCTCGTTAACAAAATTCTGGTGTCTGTGTTATTTATTTTCCGCATTATATTTTGTTATATAAGTGAAATATCACAGGTTGTGCGTTAAGATCAATCAATTAGATAATCCAACTTTTGGTTGTTGATTTAAATTGATTGAAACTTGAACATTGGTTTTTGGAACCGTTCAAGTTGTTTCACATAATAATTAGGCTCGCAGATTTCTATCTATTTGATTTGCTGATTACATTGTGAAACAAAGATATAAACTCTTGTATATACTTTTATCTAGATTGAGTCTGACTGTCTAGTTGATTCTCTAGAAAGTATATTAGAGAAAGTCCTCTCAGATTGCCAAACAAATCGTTGGGTGTGGTTGTTATACCCCCGCATTTTCACAACTAGTATCACACAGGAGGTGTGAGGATTAGGTTTCCCAGTTGCTAGAGTTCTCCTTTATATAGTCTCTAAATCAGGGTTTGCAATCTAAGTTACCTTGGTAACAAATTAAGCATTCAATATTCACCGTTAGATGAAAACCTGATTAGATTCAAGCTATTATCTTTCAACCGTTAGATCGAACTTAGCTTGTTACACACAAATGAAATGCACCTTCATTTAGGTTTGGGTAACCGTCACTACAAAAAACCTGAGCATTGGCAACCATACTAGTTTAGTTGCCTAAGATAAAATTTTGGTTGCCAAATAGAAAGACAACTAATGGTAGTTGCGGAGCTTAAGTTGCCGTATGGGTTGTTTCCAAAAGAAAAGGCAACTACTAAAAATGCCTTGTTGCTATTCCCACTTTTAGCAACTTGAATTGTAGTTGTCAAATACGTTACTCGTTAAATGCAATAGATTAGACCTACTAATTTTTGTAGTTTCCAAGTAATTGCCAAACATTTCAGCAATAAAACTTTTGTAGTTGTCAGGTGCTTGCCCAACACTACAGCAACTAAGCTTATATCCTGTTGCGAATTTATTTAACAATTTATTTGGAAGTAGCCAAATGTCTTGATTCGTAGTTGACTGGTTAAAACAACTAATTTGTAGTGGGCGCATTGTTGTGGAATCGTTCAACAACCAAAATTGTAGTTGCCATACAGTTCCTGAATTATTCAAAATCATGTGCAGTTGCCAAACGTTTTATCTTGTTGAGCTAAATACGGGCAATTAAATTGTAGTTACCAATGCAAATTTTATTGAATGTAGTGTCGAGTCCATAAATCAATATCAATGCAAAATTAACGGTAATTAATTGGTCAAACATTAAGACCAATGTAAATTTTGGGGGTTAAATGCCAGATGGAACTATAAATTAATAATTAAAATTAAATAAATGCAAAATATAAACATAAACAAAAAAATTTATTTCAGAAAGTAATTCTTTTTATTTATAATTAAAAATACATTTTTTATTTCAATTACAACAAAGAGATGACATTAAGCATTTCATAAAAGGAAAAAAAATAAAAAACATAGTATTGGTCACAATTGATGATACAATGCTGCTTGGTCAGCTCGAAAACAATGGTCCTTTCCGAGAGATATCAACTGTCATCTGATAGATTGCTTCTATTAGACCAGATGGATTACACTTTGACCATAATCACCATTTGCATTTCTCTGACCTGCAATGAAGAGAATACTAAACCCCTGTAACTCAAAAAATTAGATTATTTAATAGAACCAGAATCAAATAAGTATTTGAGAAGCAAAAAAATAATAATATTTGGATTATACTTCGATGATATTATTATTACCCGAGGAACATTAACAGCAGAGTTGAATATTTTTGGTAAAGCTCTTCTTCCTCCATAACATTTTTGTATCTAAACTAGTAAACTTAGATGGTCGAAATTCACTTCAATTGTTGAAAATCTATTCAAACATTTCCAATCTGTAAAAAATAATAATCAGAAATGCTTAGTTTTCAATAGAAACAACATGGAAGAAGGGAGGAAGAGAGAGAGTAAATAACATAGAGAACGAAAAGATTAGTACATTTTGAGCTCCTAAAAGTCGTAAGACTGTTCTGGAACCAAGAGTGTAAATCCCACTCTTCGCCCCCAAAAGGAGTCTCTTTTCATGAGTCTGGACAAGCATCAAAGTTAAAGAATTAACCCCAAAAAATAAAAAATAAAATAAAAACCAAATCAAATCTTGAGGTAAAGACCGATATGTAAGATGTGGTTGAAAGAGATAGAAAATAAGTAAAGAAGTAATTGAGTAATGCTGTAAAAGTTTCTGATGTAGTAGAGATGAGTATGATGATGGTCTTGATGATTATGGATGATGCTGGAACTCTTGATTGACGGAGAAATAGGTGAATACTATTAGATTTTTATTTATTTTAGACTAGGTATCACCGGGGCTTTACGGCCCTAGCTCAACCTCTCCTTTTGGTGTATATACTTTAAGCATACACTGCAAGCCAGCGTTTCTAACTGCAGAACAAATCATAAAGAGAGAAAATAATGTATTAAACCCTTTTATATATTCCTGGTCCAATTATTACCGTTACATTTGGGAGTAGTTTTATACTGCCTTTGTCATTACATGTTCACAGTAAAATGAAATACAAAAAGCTGAAAAATATAATCGAATTAGTTAGCCTTTATACTATTATTATCATTCGAAAATGATAATAATAGACCAAACATGCAGTATGTCGACTGTATACTAATCTGATTCTCAAAGGAATTATTATTAGCAAATATCCATTCAAGTACATTAATAGACCAGACTCGTAATCAGTATTCCTTTGCATAATGTTAAATTGGTGTAAAATAAGACCTATATGAGAAAAACTATGACTGCAGTCCTTAAATAAGGGTTCAAACTGCCTATAAGCTGTACTCCCACCAACAAATTTATCTAGTCTATGATCATCTGAAAAATATAGCTTCACGTAGACATGAGTTAGAGAAACTTGGCGAGCAGTCTCTGTTATTGTTAAAGTCACTCTTAAATTACTAATCTTTGAGTAAGATAAATCAAAAAGATAACTTACATGCAAGGATGTTGCAGTGGGTTCAACAAAGCCATGCTGGGGCACTCACCTAAGTAGAAAATATTAAATAAATCCTTGCGTTAATATGATTCATCTCAAAATGATTCATATAGTTCGTCTAATTTGAATCACTGACTAACGGTACATTGTAATGCATAAAAAATATTTGGCACAGAAAACAATCAAGAAAAATGAAAAGAGAAAAGAAAATGTTTGAAACAATTAGGCCCAAATTTATAATGTTATGACTTTAAAGAATAATCATATGTACCTGAATAAGTTCTGGAACTAAGAATTTTGCCAACAAAAGCTTAGATGTCAGATTTCTCCTAGAGAAACAACAATTATGATGTTGGTGCTGAGAGGACTTTTCTAGTGAAAGAGTTCTTGGACCTGAACTTGTTGACAACAACAACTTTATTCTTCTTTCAAATCTTGGACATTAACCTGTTAGCAAACGAGCAAATGAAAAAACTTTTTTTTATGGGCCAATGGAATCTTTCATACAAACGTTGTTAAATCGTAGAAGGATCATACATAATCGGCAACAAAGCTATATATATAAAATATGTGTCATTACCTTTGCAAACCAAGTTTATCCAAATAATTTGAAATAACCTCAGCCAACAAATGATGCCCAAGAAACTAAACCGCCAGCTCCGACCCCGTAAATCAAATGCTAAACATCTTACAAATATATGACTGGTATAAGCATATCTAAACAACTAAAACATAATATTTTGAATTACAGTTTCATTTAAATGTAGACTTACTGTTCCCGTTAAAAAGATAGAATAAAATGTAACTATTAGGCAATGCACTATGGTGCAGGGCATCCCTTCCCTATCCCTCAAATAAAGGGAAGGGATATCACAAGGAAGGCAACCTCACTATGGTGCCCTTTCTTCCCTTTCCTACACGATACGGAAACTCAGTAGCCGTATGAATAGTGCCATACGGCTACTCGGTTGTCGTATTTTTTTTCACAGTTTTGTTTTCCAATAGGAATATATTTGTCTAGGTAAAAAAATACATTTTAGAGTAAAAACGATATATAATAAGTAAAAAGGAGATATAATAGGTAAAAAAAAGTGTTTTAGTAAAAAAAAAAAGAGTGAAAAAGGAAAGTTTTAGGGTAAAACTTTAAAAACTACGGAAACTCAATAGCCATGTAAAATGCTACGGCTACTGAGTAACCGTAAAGCGTAAATTCATACGGCAACTGAGTAGCCGTGTGATTTCCCTTCCCTACTACCCGAATCAGATATGATCCACCTTGTAGAGAAAGGGAGGGATATCCCTACACATGTAGGGATATGGAAGACCACAGTGGTTGCGATTTTGGTTTTTTCCCTACATATGAGGGATAAGGTAGTGAAAAGGGGCACCATATTGCTTGGACTTAGGGTAGGGATACTTAACGAAAAAGGGAGAATCATAGACCCTACTTTAATGAGTAATAATATAAAAATGAATTAGTAAATTAAGGTTACAAAATTCACCAAAAGGAAAAACTTTATAGACCTAAAAAGGTAGACTCAAAACACGTATTAGAGATGAAAACTACCCAATTAAAAATAAGGGAACAACAATCACTATATTGAAGATCAAATAGAATATCAGTATCTCATATATAAATGAAAGTTGAGTGAGAGATCCAGGAGAAAATCAGTGCTAGAAAAATGATAATGATCAACTTTTATCTAGGTTTGTTTTGCTATAAATGAGCTTAGATTCATAAACGGATCACTCTGAATAATCCAAACAACCCAACTATATTAAAATTTTTGTCCTTTTCATTAGGTTTGTTTTGCTATGAATGAACTTAGAAAAAATTGCTCATAATAATCAAAACAACCCAACTAAGGCATCAGAGATAACACCATGAAAATCACTTCATACACAAAGAAACAATCGAAAGGAAAATACAAAAATATGCAATAACGGTGGAGCAGAAAGAAAAAGCTGGGGTTTAAGTAAATAAACCTACAATCCAATAACACGAAGAAAAAAAAGAATAAAAATAAATCGGAAGAAGAATACACATGAATACCTTTATTCCAAGACATTGACTTGTTACCAACACACGCGGTTGAATATCAGAATTCATATTGTCGAAATAGTCTTGTGTGATTCAACATCAATTCTTGTTTAAGTGTTCAGTTTCACATTAGTACCTTTGATTCACTTAAGCTTGGAATAACGACATCCTTTGGACACACAAACGCAATACATCTGTGTATCCCGAGCACCCCACTGACCACCACATAGTTGTTACCTAGATTTCCATTCAAACACTACAACTACTAGAATAAGGATCATATACCCATTTAAACAATAATGACTAAAAATATTTGTAAAATAGCAAGCTTAAGACCTGAAAAATAAGCATGACCAAGAGCATAGTTCTCTATTAATGCCCAAAACCATGAACTAAGAGCATCAGTTGCAAGCTCATCATTTGTAAATATTGCCATACGTACTTCCGGTCTCTGTAGCCCTAATAAGTATGTAAAGAACAATATATCAATGTTGGTATTCAAGTGCTTGTGCTTAAGTATTTAGCACAGTTAGCACATGGATATTATAACGAATTACCTGGCATGATAGACCCCTTATTGCAACGATTATGGTTAATATAGTACCCCACCCAATAACCAATAGAGTTTCTAAGTTATGTTTAACTCCACAATGCTCATGAAATTAAGTTGCATCAAATAATTCAAAATTCAGAAAATTGGTACAGAACAAACTAAAGTCTATCCTAATACCAATGGTAAGTGCCATAGTTTCCTTCGAAATGGAACAGATAATAGAATCAATTTTGTTAGTGTGTGAGAAACAATTTTCAACAATATCTGAACTTTTTTAGTGTGTGAGAATCAATTATGATTAAACGATATGAAACTTACATATCTACCACCAAAGGGAATCTTGACATAGAGGAAACCGAAGAGGATAGAGGAAAACATGAGGCGTTGCTGGTGTTATACTCCCTTTATCTACTTTTTTAATATTAACATCAATATTACTCCTTTCCAATTGACGCCAAAGTAACACGTACCGAAGTTAAATGGAAGAATTAAGAACATGATATGAGCTAAAAAGTAAAGACTAAACCCCATAATTTGTGTTTACTAACCAAGTTTGATTCCTGGGAGACCATAATGGAATTCAGTAAGGAGTAATCACGTTTTTTCCATCTTAATAAAAAATTTACACCAATTGGTAAAATCCTTGCAAGACTACCGCAGTGAGAATGTCATGAATCAATCATGTTTTGTTTATATGATATAAGACCCTATGTCATCTTTAAATCCCATCTAATTTGGTTCCATTCATTTGTTCCAGGTGTTTTCCAACTATGTGATGACAAAAGTCATCTTCCACTAAGTCTAGATACTGCCGAATATATCCTTGGTGTAAATGTCCGAGAAATATCTACTCCCACAGTCCCGTACATATCTAAAGCCACGAAAATAAGTGTGATCAGTTTATTCATAAAACAGAAGTGACGTCAGTAAAACCAAAAACCAAAATAATTAAATACCCATGATCTAAATACTTATAAAATACTCCCTCCATTTTTAGGCCAAATTGAAAAAGTTAAAGTATCTCTTTTTTAAAAACGGAGGTAGTATCAAATTAAAATATTCCAGAAATCCAACAATGGAATTAAACAAAAGAATTCAGAAACCACCCAGAACATCCTTCCTTTTATAAATGAATTAACCAAAGACACCTATTTCAATCAAGTAATTTGTAAGACTCGTTTTATTGAATGGTTGTTCTTTGAGGATCTTAGCAAGTAATGGTTCTCAAAGCCAATTATTCTTCCTATTGCATTTCTCATATCTAGAATATGAAAGTTTGTGCAAAGAACGTAAAATGATTATGAAACCCTAAAAGCTCTAATATAATGGTAATGTTACGGCTCTAATGCTTCCATATACCCAGTAAACCTTCCTTGATCATCTTCACACAAAACCCATATATACAATCTAAGCAAATACAACAATTTGAAGATAAATTTGTAAAGATCATTTCCACTACCACAAAATGTAAAACATGCAAAACTTTCTAAGACCTCGGCATTGCCTATAATAAGAAAACTACCATTGTTAGTTGTGTTTCAGATGAAAAAATGTACTTTCATCAGTTCTTCAGACCATGCTCTACATACTTCTACAAAGATCAGGATGTAAATTTGAGCGTACAATCGTCTTTAGAATCAAATAAACAACATAGCTAACAAATAGGTAAGAATGTGATGCCCCTTCTAATGATTACATTTACCTATTGGAAAATAAACATCGAAGCTGCTTTTTTTTAAATTAACTTGACATCAAAATTCGACTCGGGACTCATCCGTACTTAATTTAGACATACAATCAACTCATAGGTTAATGAGGCAAGTTGAATGCGTGTTTGTCTACCACAATTAGAACAAATTCTCCTTAATTAAAATTGAACTTAGGACATGCAATATCTAGGAAAATGTTAAGTGCGTAATAGATTTCTATGCTTTATCCCTAGGATTGAAATTTAGAATTCATAAATTTTATAAAAGTGTAAAATTAGAAAGAATCTGTATAAAAACCCGCACTATTAATAGTGAGAAAGAGTATGTTATTACCTTTTCTTGTTAGCACGAAAAAGGAATATCATAGACACTACCTTTCCATAAGTGAAATCGCCCTATCAACATCTAGAAATGATTGCCCATGAATTCCATAACTTCATCCAGACCTATAATATTATATTGGAGAATACTGACATTAACGTACTGTAATACCAAACAAATACATAATTGTTATTGAAGTCTCTAATAGATATGCAAACGCAAATAAAAAGAAACCTTAATTACCTATAATATGTGGCAAAACATAAAATGAGATCAAACCATCCCTTCATTTCATGTTTCAATAATTCACTAAAGCAAGGCAGATGAAAACAAAAGAAGTTATCTTTTTCTCTTTCACCAGTATCTGAAAATGGTGACAGAAACTGGCATCCCCAACCTATATGATATTAGGTTAAGTTTGAATATTTATTTTCCTGTAACCCAATTCTGTAATGACCCGTCCCTTCACCGATACTGTCCCCACTTAGCCACTGCGGTTATCCGGCAGTGTGGGTTTTTTAACGGGCATCGCTGCGGTTATCCAGCAAAAATTTCCTGGGAGGTCACCCATCCCTGGATTTCTCCCGCCCGAGCACGCTTAACTGCAGAGTTTTCTGCCAACTCTAAAGCCAATAATGCTGAAAAAGCCTCGGTATAATGTAGACGTTCGTTGTCTCCTATGAGAGCAGTATCTTGCATAATCCCCCAGCATACTCCCCCACCCGAGCACAAGCGAATGACCCCTAGTTATATCCCAACTAACACCGATATTGTTCCCATTTACCCACTGCGGTTATCCAGCGGTGTGGGATTTTCAACGGAACTACTGCGGTCATCCAGCAGCAGCTTCCCGAGAGGTCACCCATCCTGTGACTACGCCCGGCCGAGCACGCTTAACTGAGAAGTTTTTTCCCACAACTCAGTCAAGTGAACCCATTAGGCCTCGATATAATATAAACGTTCATTGTCTCCCGTGAGAGCAGTATCTGGCATAATCGCCCAGCATACTCCCCCACCCGAGCACAAGAGAACGACCCCTAGTTGTATCCCAACTAACACCGATATTGTTCCCACTTAACCACTGCAGTTATCCAATAGTGTGGGATTTTAAGCGGCACTACTGCGGTCATCCAGCAGCAGCTTCCCGGGAGGTCACCCATCCTGTGACTACTCCCGGCCGAGCACGCTTAACTGAGAAGTTTTTCTCCACAAATCAGTCAAGTGAACCCATCAGGCCTCGGTATAATGTAGACGTTCCTTGTCTCATGTGAGAGCAGTATCTGGCATCATCGCCCAGCATACTCCCCCGGACGAGCACAAGCGAACAACTCCTAGTTGTATCCCAACTAACAACGATATTGTTCCCACTTACCCACTGCAGTTATCCATCAGTGTGGGATTTTTAACGGCACTACTGCGGATATCCAGCAGCAGCTTCCCGAGAGGTCACCCATCCTGTGACTACTCCCGGCCGAGCACGCTTAACTTAGATGTTTTTCAGTGAACTCATCAGGCCTCGGTGTTAGGAAATGACAAATCATTACTTATATTCCATTCGGCTAACCACTGCCGAATATCGGGGTATTACAATACCACCATGATGTAATTTTAGATAGTGGTAAGAATGGGTTCGTAAGACTTGTGAAAGCTAGATTAATTTAAACTAAAAGTAGAGAAAATTTTAATCCAAATTTGTTTTTGTTTTTATTTTTAGAGTGAAAATAACCAAGACACTAGATTCCACTATTACACATGAATAAATGATGATAAAGATTCCAAAACTCTAATTATTTTTAAAATCTCTTTTTCTTAATTCACAAATTATCAAGCATATTCTCAAACATTAATTGTATCCCTTAAGCATAGATTATCTAATCAAAGCATAACCTATCTAATTGAATCACAACTAATTAGGAAAATTATGCAAACAATTAAAATTCTACAAAGTAGTGATTGAGTGAATTATAAAATACAAATTAGAGAAAAATAGAATAGTTACCAATTATTCATGCATAAATAGCTTCCTCCATGCCTTGGTTACGCGAGAATTAGCTCATCATTATCATGGAAATATGCTCAAAATTCATCTTTATTAATGCTCAAAAATGGTTCTCAAATGATGAAATAGGAGAAAAATTGATAAAAACCGGGTTTGTAACACTTTTGTTCGTTACAAACCGAGCTGTTACAGAGAAC
>JAJJMB010005117.1:1019243-1275146 GCA_023531105.1 Papaver atlanticum
TTGGAATGGATCCAAAGTGGCTAGAACTCGAATTGGAAGCGAAAAATGGTTAAAATATCACGTTCTATTTTTGGGAAGTTTCTTGGTTTATTTTTTAGAAATTTACGTGAAGAAGAGGAAGGAAACTCTTATTAAGGACTTGTTTCTATCAAGGAAGAAGTTAGGGGAAGTTTAGAGCCTTAGAGAAGCTAGAAAAATCATTGGAAGAAAACACGTTTCTGCTGGTGCAAACTGTGCCGGAGAAGACGAAGAACACAGAACAGCGGAAAAAGAAAGTTGCAGAGGCAAACTTATTTTCAGTGACAACGAATTACGGTCGCATCATCCAGCAGTCTCCAAAGCTCTTCAGCAACGATTCCGTCCGCTGTATTAGACTTTCAGCGACTACAGTATACTCTTTTTTCTCTTGTAATCAACTTTTGAACACCAAAGATGTATTTTGAGCAAGAGATTAATATGAGGAGCTAAACCCCTTAGCCGAGGCGACGGAGGAAGCCATTGTTCCATGAAAAGTGGTATAATTCTATTTTAATTATTTATTGCAATTATTTTACATGATTTTTTTGCATAGAACTTAAAAGAAAAATTGGTTTTTATTGAGTGGTTGTGAATTGTTTTGATGGAACATGCTAGGTTTTGACACTTTTGATGTTTCATGCTTTGTGATTACAACTTCTACTTCAAAAATCTATTAGAGGCAAATATTAGAATCACTTTAAAGAAGAATATTGCATGAATATTGATTAGATTTTATCAATTAATTGGTCAATGGTGGAATCCAGAGTCTTGGTACTTTCTTATTATTATTGAAACAATTTTATTTAATTTTCAAAAATCCTTCATAAGCCCGAGTTGAACGAACTTTTCTCACCACTTTCACTACAACTTAAAATTCACAGCAATAAGTTACCAAAAGAATTAGGAAACGGACCCATAAAGTCAATACCCCACACATCAAAGACCTCAACAACTAAGATAGGGTTCAAGGGAATCATGTTCCTATGGGAAATGGTTCCTAATTTCTGGCAATGTTCACAAGTAACACAGTAACTGTGGGAATCTTTAAACAACGAAGGCCAATAGAATCCACACTGCAATATCTTAGCAGCAGTCACTAAAATGACCCCCACAAGCATGATCATGACAAAAGGAAATAATACTTGACTGATCAATTTCATGTATACATCTCCTAATAATCTGGTCTGGACAATACTTAAACAAATAAGGATCATCCCAAAAGAAGTGCTTAACCTCAGCTAAAAATCTAGAACGATCTTGTTTACCCCAATGCTGGGGAATTCGACCAGTAACAAGATAGTTCACTATGTTCGCATACCAAGGTAATTGGGTAACAGAGAACAGTTGTTCATCAGGAAAACTGTCTCTAACAGGAGGAGAATCATCAGGGGTATCCACAACAAGCCTAGACAAGTGGTCTGCTACTACATTTTCTGCACCTTTTTTGTCTCTAATGTCTAAGGAAAATTCCTGCAACAAAAGGATCCATCTAATCAATCTAGGTTTTGTATCCTTCTTGGAGAGAAGATACTTCAAAGCAGCATGATCAGTGAAGATTATAACCTTAGAACCTAAGAGATAGGATCTAAACTTGTCTAAGGCGAACACAGTGGCTAACACTTCCTTCTCCGTAGTAGTATAGTTCAACTGGGCATCATTCAGAGTTTTGCTAGCATAGTAAATCACATGGAGTAATTTGTTTTCTCGCTGACCTAGCACAACACCAATAGCAAAATCTGAAGCATCACACATGATCTCAAAGGGTAGGTTCCAGTTGGGTGCCTGAACTATGGGGGCGGTAGTGAGTAAAGTCTTAAGCTTCTCAAAAGCCTCTAAACAAGCATCATCAAAGACAAACTTAACATCTTTTGCAAGCAAATTGCAAAGAGGTCTAGAAATTAAGCTAAAATCTTTAATGAATCGATGATAAAAACCTGCATGCCCTAAGAATGACCTAATATCTCTTACGGTTTTTGGGACCTGTAAAGTCTTAATAAGGTCAACTTTGGCTTTATCTACCTCTATACCCTTAGATGATACGATATGCCCTAAAACAATTCCTGAACGGACCATGAAATTACATTTCTCCCAATTAAGCACTAGATTCTTCTCCTTACACCTAGTCAAAACTAATGACAGATGATGCAAGCACTCATCAAAAGACGAACCAAATACTGAAAAATCATCCATAAAGACCTCTAAGAACCGTTCTACCATGTCAGAAAATATGCTCATCATACAACGCTGAAAAGTTGCAGGGGCATTACAAAGCCCGAAAGGCATGCGTCTATACGCAAAGGTACCAAAGGGACAGGTAAAAGTAGTTTTTTCTTGGTCTTCAGGGGCAATAACGATCTGATTATATCCGGAGTAGCCATCTAAGAAGCAGTAGTGACTATGTCCAGCTAATCTCTCTAGCATTTGGTCGATGAAAGGAAGGGGAAAGTGGTCCTTCCTAGTGACCTTGTTCAATTTCCTATAGTCAATACAAACACGCCAACCCGTGGTCACTCGAGTTGGGATTAACTCATTGTTTTCATTATGGACTACAGTAATACTGGATTTCTTGGGGACAACCTGAACAGGGCTGACCCACTTGCTGTCTGAAATAGGGTAGATAATGCCTGCATCTAACAACTTAAGAACCTCGGTTCGAACTACCTCTTTCATATTAGGGTTTAGTCGACGTTGCATCTCCCTAGAAGGTTTGGTTTCTTCCTCTAAATAAATCTGATGCATACAAACTGTAGGACTTATACCCTTAATGTCTGCTATGGTCCATCCTAAAGCTTCCTTGTTATTTTGAAGAACGGTTACTAACCTACTTTCCTGATCACTATCCAAGTTGGATGCTACAATCACAGGTAAAGTTTCAGCTGGGCCTAAAAACACATACTTCAAGGAATCTGGTAATGGTTTAAGGTCCAACTTAGGAGGCTTTTCTAACGAAGGAACTAGAGTAGACTCAGAAACTGGTAATGGTTCGAACTTAGATTTCCAAACATTGCTAGTGTCAAACAAAGGGGTTGAATCTAACAAAGCATTCACCTCATTAATCACATTATCATCATCAAAATCAATCCCGAAATGGGCTAGGCATTTCTCTAGTGGATCTTCTAACAAAGTGTTTGGTAATGACTCCTCGACTAATGTTCCTATCATGTTGACCTCTTCTATGCTCGAGTCATCTCGTTCAGAGGGTAACTTACTAATATGAAAAATGTTCAGCTCAATGGTCATGTTACCAAAAGACAGATTCATAATACCGTTTCGACAGTTGATGATCGCATTAGATGTAGCTAAAAACGGGCGACCTAGAATTACCGGTATCTGGTTCTCTGGGTCAGGGACAGGTTGGGTATCTAGGATAACAAAATCCACTGGATAAATAAACTTGTCGACCTCAATAAGAACATCCTCGATCACACCACGAGGAATTTTTACGGACCTATCAGCTAACTGAAGTGTTATTTGGGTAGGTTTCATCTCACCAAGTCCTAGCTCAAGGTACACATGGTATGGGAGTAGGTTCACACTGGCTCCTAAGTCAAGCAGCGCTTTCTCAACACGGTATTTCCCTATTGTACAGGCAATGGTAGGGGAACCTGGGTCTTTATACTTAGGAGTAGTAGTATTCTGAATAATAGAACTCACATGACTAGCTAGGAAGGATTTCTTATGGACACCGAGCTTACGCTTTCGCGTACACAAGTCCTTAAGGAACTTGGCATAAGGAGGAATCTGCCTAATTGCATCTAATAATGGAAGGTTGATAGTTACCTGCTTAAAAACCTCCAAAATGTCATTAAAAGTGGACTCCTTCTTAGTTGGTACCAGCAATTGTGGGAATGGGGCTCTAGGAACAAAGTTTGGCTTATCAGTCTCCTTAGAGGTTCCATCAATCTCTTCAACTTCTGATTCAGAAGGGTGAACTACAGCATGTTCACTATCAGGCATGGAAACCTTATTGTCTATTTCTCTACCACTCCTAAGGGTTTTGATTGAATTCACATGATCAGATGATCTTCCTCCTATTTCATGAACTCCTCTAGGATTAGGTTGAGTTTGACTAGGAAAACTCCCACTATCTCTCTCACTTATAATCTTAGCCATTTGACTAACTTGAAGTTCTAACTTAGCAAGAGATTTGGCATTATGTTGAAAATTCTGTTTGGTTTCCTCTTGAAAACTAGCCTGGTTCTTTAGTAATGCTTCTTGGGTTTTTATGAACATGTCCTGGCTCCTTTTTAGTAAGCTAAGAGATTCCTCTAAGCTAGTTATTCTATTCTCAGAAGGGTTCTGGAACTGGGCTTGACCCGAAGGGTTCTTATTATAACCAAAACCTGGGGGAGGATGAGAATTACTAGACTGTCCTTGACTCTGTCCTTTAGACCAAGAGAAATTAGGATGGTTTCTCCAACCAGGGTTGTAGGTCTCTGAGTAGGGGTCAAATTTCTGTCGGTTTTCAAATCTAGCATTGTTATAGACAGCATGGGCTTGCTCTTCACTATCCTGATCTTCCCAAAACGAGTTACTGGGTTCTATTCCACAACTAGAGACTTGAGAGGCTCTAATCCTATTATCAGGTTCAGCAAAAGACCTATGTTTAGATTGATTCAATTCCAAAGCTTCTAACCTTTTAGACAAAGCAGTAAACTTAGCATCAGACCCAAAGCCTGTATCAACCACATTGGTGCTACTTCTATTGATCAAGAGTCTTTTAGGGGGTTCAACACAAGATTCCCACTGTTGGGATTTTTCAGCGACATCTTCTAAGAAGGACAACGCATCATCGGCATTTTTACTAGTGAACTCACCAGCGCACAAAGACTCGACCGTGGCTTTGGTCGAATAATCCAAACCATCATAAAGAATCCCTACTAGTTTCATTTTGTCAAACCCATGGTGAGGACATTGGGATAAGAGATCATTGAATCTTTCTAAAAACCTATAAAGAGATTCTCCCTCTTGTTGGACACTAGCACTAATTTTCTGCCTAACAGCTATAGTTTTATGCTTAGGGTAGAATTTAAAATAGAAGGCATCAATAAGTTCCTTCCATGTCTTTATGGATTCAGATGGTAGGTTATTAAGCCAGGTCTTGGCTTTATCTCTCAGGGAAAAAGGGAACATCCTAAGTTTCAAGACTTCTTCACTAAGGTCTTTAATATTAATTGTTCCACAAATTTCTTCAAAGTCCCTGATGTGAAAGTAAGGGTTTTCATCTTCTTTTCCTAAGAATATAGGGATCATCTGAAGAATACCAGGTTTCAACTCATAACTAGCCGTAGAGGCTGGCAACTTAATGCACGATGGTCGGTTGGTCCTAGTTGGGTACATGTACTCCTTCAAAGTTGTCATTGTTGGCACAGTAAAAATCCTAGGGGTGAATTCCTCACTAAGACTTAAATTCTCAAAATTGAAGTTTCCGAAAACAGGGCTCTCCAAAGAAGAGTCTTCGAGCTCCCCGTCTTCAAAAGAAAAACCTTTAGGCTCGTCACTAATCAAACGGCCAAAAGTGTCTCTTTTCCAAGCACGCTCACTAATGGATTTGAGCGATTTTGGCATACACTAATAAAAAAATAAAAATAAAAATCCTAAAGAAGGGAGGTTCTAAGCAAACACACAGCAGGCTGACTCCACCAAAGCAAACCTAAAAATTTCTAGCAAACAACAAGCATGATGGCTCCACTTAGATTGTTTCTAGACCAGCTCCTAATCTTTCGAAAAGGAATTCGTTACAATTTAAGCAGACCTCTCTGGATCGATCCGAATAAAGTGAGTCGAAGAGAAGTAGGGGAAGCTCAGAGGAGCTTTGATACCCCCACCTCTTTGGCAACGCTTCCTTGGGTTACAAGGCGGCTCTAATCGACTCACAGTAATCTTCCTGAACTTCAAAGTATGCTTAAAAGAGTAACCAATATTTTTCGAACGACTTTCCTATTAAGCTCGTTACCCTATAGGTCTCGTTCTAGTCAATATTTTAGGTTTGGGTTCGCGTAGGTTATGTTTTCCTAAGGCGGGCAAGAAGAGAACGGTGATGAAATCCGAACCCTTATCTTATATGGCCAGTCCTTGCCCTTTACTAGGAAATTAAAGTCCGTATTCAGTCCTCAACATATATTCACCTTAAGGAAGACAGTAAACCCGCTGACAGGGGATTCGCGGGTGTTTCGAAAAACTTACCTCTCGTACCAGACGGGCGAAGAACCGCTGAAGTCGACTCGGGCCACGACTCCTATGTCATGTACGAACCCGAGGGGCCGAGACGATATTGTAATCGTCGTCCTTCCCTGCACACAGTTTGTATTTAAAACTACCCTTCCGTAGGGTTTAAAAATAAAATAAAAAAATGTCCAAGTGTTCAAATGTCCCAAAAATAAAAATAAAATACAAAAATAAATTCCTATATACAGTTTCTAAAAATAAAATCTAAAAAAATAAAAATAAAATAAAAATCTAAAAATCTAATAAAAGAAAAAATAAAAAAAAAATTTCTTTGTCCTTCTTTTCCTTTTCTTTTAGCTTTTATCTTTGGCTCCTAATCTCTTAGTCACCAAAGTCTTTGGCTTAAAATTTTTTTACGGTCCAAACTCCAAACCTGTAGCACAAAGAAATATACCCAAAGAAACGTAAAATAGAACAAAGAGAAAATAATAAAAATCTAAAAAAAAATCTAAAAACTCTAACTTAAAACAAGCCCCGGCAGCGGCGCCAAAAATTGATGTAATTTTAGATAGTGGTAAGAATGGGTTCGTAAGACTTGTGAAAGCTAGATTAATTTAAACTAAAAGTAGAGAAAATTTTAATCCAAATTTGTTTTTGTTTTTTTTTTAGAGTGAAAATAACCAAGACACTAGGTTCCACTATTACACATGAATAAATGATGATAAAGATTCCAAAACTCTAATTATTTTTAAAATCTCTTTTTCTTAATTCACAAATTATCAAGCATATTCTCAAACATTAATTGTATCCCTTAAGCATAGATTATCTAATCAAAGCATAACCTATCTAATTGAATCACAACTAATTAGGAAAATTATGCAAACAATTAAAATTCTACAAAGTAGTGATTGAGTGAATTATAAAATACAAATTAGAGAAAAATAGAATAGTTACCAATTATTCATGCATAAATAGCTTCCTCCATGCCTTGGTTACGCGAGAATTAGCTCATCATTATCATGGAAATATGCTCAAAATTCATCTTTATTAATGCTCAAAAATGGTTCTCAAATGATGAAATAGGAGAAAAATTGATAAAAACCGGGTTTGTAACACTTTTGTTCGTTACAAACCGAGCTGTTACAGAGAACGATAAAAATGAAGTGTTGTTGACACTGTTGCAATACGACCCACAAACAGTTGTCGTTGTCACTGTTGAAAAACGACGTTCTTCGTGCGTCCAATGTTCTTCGTGTTCTTCACAGCAGCAGAAAATGGAGTTTTCCTGCAACTTGATTTCTCGACTCTCTGGTTCTTCCTAACTGCTCCCAACTCTCTCTATAAACTCCCCATAAGAAATCAGCCCTTTAATCTCTTCATAACATCATCAAAAATCGATCGAACCAACTGCCAGTGAAATAAAAAAATTTCCCGCCAAAAATCCATTTTCAAATGATGAAGGTGAAGTGCCCTGAATCCAAAACTCGGGTGCCTTTAACAGCTCGGCTGCCTTGGGGGTGCCCTTATCCAATTTTAGGGTGCCTTTAGTAATTTTGGTGGGTGCCTTTAACACTTTTTTTCTGGGGTGTTTCCAACATTTATTCGGGGTTCCTCCGGTGTATTTCTGGGGTGCTTCCGGTGCATTTCTGGGGTGCCTTTAGTACTTCATCCTGGGGTGTAAAACACCACTTAACGAGCCAATTCCGTCGCAAGAGCTTATTTCTCTAAAAATACCTACAAAGACATAAAACACCATAATAAGTACAAAAATGGGTACTAAAAATATATACAATAGAGATGAAAATAGACACATAAATGCGTCTATCACACCACTTTAAATTGGATCCGTCCCCGGCTCAAGAAAATATTCGCAAGCCCATATCTCCGACGTTCCCTGCCCCTCATGAGAAGCACATGGACCAACCCCGTCCAGCGTACCTTCCCACCCTTGGAAGGTGACCCGTCGTCGGCTCTGATACCATTTGTAATGACCCGTCCCTCCACCGATACTGTCCCCACTTATCCACTGCGGTTATCCGGCAGTGTGGGGTTTTCAACGGGCACTACTGCGGATATCCAACAACATCTTCCCGAGAGGTCACCCATCCTGTGACTACTCTCAGCCGAGCACGCTTAACTTGAGTTGTTTTTCCCACAACTCAGTCAAGTGAACTCATCAGGCCTCGGTGTTAGGAAAGGACAAATCATTACTTATATTCCATTCGGCCAACCACTGCCGAATATCGGGGTATTACAAACTCGGTGCATTATTGAAGAACCAAAAAATAGAAAGTATAATGATTGATATGGATCAAATAGATAAATCAATAATTTAAGCCACCACTCATCCATAATTGACATGTTGAAGTTGTTTGGGTTCTGACCCCAGTGTTTGTTTATAGACATACATCTTCGGTATAAAGGTCATGTCCATTTATGAATTTCCATCATTCCCCCAAATGCTTTTTTACCTTTTAAAAGTATTTTCTTGGTTCCATAACTTCTCCTCAACATTGTTATTTAATTCGAGCAATGTACAATACAAATTGGTTTAATAAACCTAGTGTTATCAAGGCACAGAATAATACTAAGTCGGAAATGCAAAAACATAACTCAGAAAAGCATAACAGACCAACATATCAAGTACGGGTACCTGATGTAGTGTAACAGACTTATTGAATCACGAAAATCATGACAGTCCGATAATTTCAACATACCAAACGTAACTCAGTTAGAAAAGCATAACAATCCAACAATTTGAGCCACCACTCCTCCATAATGAAACATGAAAGCGCTATTGGACAATTTTCGGCTGGGATTATGCTATTCTCAATTCATTATTGAAAAATAGAAGCAACGATTCTATATTTGCTAATTTTAGGATTGTTGGTGTTTTTTTGCTATGGTTACCAAGATGATATATGACATACATTTTAGATTTATGCATGATTATTACATAGCTAATATTGCCATCGGAAGATTGCAGAGCTAATATTGCCATCGAAAGCATGTAAGGGGGATTATGCTATTCACAATTCATTATTGTAAAATAGAAGCAACGATTCTATTCTTTCAAATTCTAGGATTGCTGGCGTTCTTTTGCTATGGTTACCATAATGATATATCACATCATTTTAGTTATCGGAAGCATGTAAGGTTTTAGCCTACTCAATGAACTACGTCATCCGTGGGATTCGAACCCACAACTACATGATTGAGAACCATGCGCTCTTCCATTTGAGCTAAGATAGCAAATACAATTTCTTAATGTAAGTGGGATTTAATATAATGGGTTTAATATAATGACACTTTAGTGAAAATGGTCCACAGGCATAAAGTAGCATCCAGCAGAGGATTTACCTTCAGTTACTTATTAACATTCTTTTTTGTTAATTAACATGTAAGCATTCATCTGTGAAAGCAAGGTCCTGAATAACTTTTACAAAGTGGATTTTGGAACTCTTGAAAGTTAATTCAACCCCCGTAGTCAAGCAAATGTTAACAATCTAGACCCTGTCTTATCCAAATAAGGCTCAACATCTTGGCAAAAATTGTGTAACTCACTGACTTACAACTATAACTCACCGATAAGTGGACACTTAAACATCATGGGACTAAGCTATTTCCACATGCTTGAGATTGGCCCTGATCAGATGCTTTGCAACTAACCCAATAACACCTTAAGTGAAAAATAACTTGAGAAAGATTGCACAGGAACTTCCAAAAGAAAGGAGGATGGAAAAGGAACAACATTCATAGAAGATGAGCAGGTGCATTACCTCATTGTCATCACGAAAAAATAATTTTTCTAGATTTTTCAACTGTAGAAAGCAAACAGGCAAAATACTTCCGGCCATGCGACCCGCTATTGGCTGATCTGATGCATACTCCTTCACTTCTTTAACATTTTAGTTCTTGTTTTTGTTTTGTAGTCATTAATATGTGACTATGTGTACATCAGAATTGGATATCCACCTAAAACATTCTACCTTGATATAAACACTTAGTCTCCGGAATTAATTAGACATGCCTTATAGTTTTCTGACATAGTATGAGTGTTTCTGATACTCATTCTGATGCTAAGGTGAAATCTTATTCGTTTAATTAATACTGTCGAATATGCTGGATCCTGACTCACAGATCATGGAAAAGAATATGCAATCAATTTGTATCAACAAAGAAGTATATGCAGGTTAACAGCAGCAATAATGTACTCAATCTCATCTCGGGGACCATTGTTGTTGCTACCTATTACGTTCCTCAAGTTTGTAAATTGGGTCTCTAAAAGACGCATTGTTAGGTCTAGGAACTGTAACTTAGGCATAACATTTTGTAAGGAACATAGAATCCAAAGGTCAGTGCAAACTCGTACGACAGTGGTAGTTTTGACATTTCAAATCAGTGCACTGTGCGTACTTCTTTGAAAGATAATGTAGTGCAAACTGACAATTATAACTAAAAACCATGTTACTAAACCAATGACTCTACAAATTTTTCTCCATTTAAAGGCTGTGTGTTGTTTCCCTGTCAGTTCGGATTATGTATAAAAGGGATTAATGTTGATGGTGCTGTCAATGTTGTTGGCCCTAATAGACTAAACGATGAAGATGTAAATAATTAATAATATAATAGAAGTTGCGGAAGCATGTAAATAATTCTCTTAGTGCTGATTGGCTTAAAAAGTAGGCGTGTGGGTAGCATAAGGTGGCTCTAACCAAGGTTATTATTCCTATTTTAAGTGAATGAATAAATTCTTTTTTTCTTTTACTGTGGGTAGCTAAATCACCCGGATCTCACTTCTCACATTGTTGTTCTCCTAGAATAGCACATTATCTCCAGAAGACATTCTCAATAACTGACACATGAAATTCAGATAAAATAAGTAAAGGTCATCCAAGGTTGAAATTGGCCTCTATCCCAAAAGCGGGACGAAGGTGACCGGCCCAACTCGTATTGAACTCTTCATATCTGGTTTTGGGTTTGTGCTTGCTTGTTTCTATATAGCGAAGAGAGTGCGTATTATAGAGATTAGAAACTTAAGGCTCATGAGGATATGCATGATGCATCAATTAATGTGTAAAGACAGGATGTATACTATTGCATCCATCAGTTTTAGCTGCATTAGGTGGACTAAAATATATCAGCTTATATCCTAATAATTTTAAACTCAACGACCTATAAATTGCGAAAAAAACATGGGATAAAAAGAGATGAATATGGAAATGTTACTTACTTTGAGAAGCTGAAATCAGGGCATCTATTTTAGGTTCTCATGTTAATGATGCAAGAACTCTTTATTACGAACTCTTTAGGCATCGCCAGCATAGCTTCCATCTTGTAGTTTTCATGAAACAGAAGGGAATAAATCCTTGTTGCTGAATACAAATGTGCAGATATAATATGGACCTAATTATCAACAAAAAAAAGACACAACATAGACCTGTAACATTGGTTTCAACTTTGAAAAACAAAATCATAGAGTCATTCTCAAGTGATGTGGTGGATAATCAATGTTTAGTAACAGAAAGACCTTAGTGTTGTACCATCAGTAACATAAAACAAAGCCCAAATTCAAATTTCATAATAATAAATAGTCAAAATTCATAATAAAAATTACAGATTTAGAATCGCCAACAATTTGGAAAGAATATGGAAGCAGCAATCAATTACCTGATTGTCAAATCTCCACAACTCCCCCACTTCATCTTATTCTTGATAATTTTGACATTGAAACCTAGAGAGAACATGGTGATGGAAAAACCTATATACTACTGGATGATCAAATCATCCTAGAATTTCATTAGCCATCGATAATCTGTAGGCTCTAGAACTCAGAGAGAGAATCAAGACGACGGGGATACAGAAATTTGAGAATCCAGAAGATGCACGGAGGTGGACTGGAGGACGCCAAAGAATTTTAGAAAGAAAAACATTATTTAGAATTCAGACAGTAATGGAGTGATGCCCTACCAAAGTTTCTCATATTACGAATTCAGTGTATCTCGAGCAATACACTACGTTACATAAGCAAGCGCCAACATTATCTAAGTTGAGCATGAAATAATGACATTGTTCAAAACCCATAACTTGACTAAGTGGTGAGGATTTCTACCTACAGATGTCAAAAGCTACATGTGAAATGGTCTAAGTACCATACTAAATGAATACTTCAGCAAAAAATGAAACTAATGTATTGTAAGTTCCAGATATTTCAATTAGTAGTATATATAAAAATCAAATGTAAAGAAGGAAAAAAAAAAAAGGATAGTCACATTAGAAAACAACATCTCATGGTGCAAGAAACTCACCTCTGTTTTCAATGTATCTCTCGCGCAGATCATCGCCTGCCATAGCAAGATATTAAGAGGCTTCTTTACCTATTCAGGAAATCAATACGATTATTAGTTATTGCATGCTTAACAGTTAGCAACAACGATTCAACTGCTGCTGTACTCGAGACAGGATATAGTGTCGGCAGTGTTGATAGTTCAAATCCATTTTTGTCCTACAAAAAAAAAAAGAAAAAAAAAAGAAGAACCGTTAGGAACAACTTTAATCATAACGACAATTCATCCACCTTCAGAATTGTTTATGATTAATGCAAGCATCCAACTTAGTGAAATGGTATGCAACACCGTTACTTCTATACACAAAAGGGAATTATACAAAGAGATGAATTACATCAATGCCCTGTGCAAGGTTTAGACAATTCTGAAGCACCCATATTTTATGCTACAGCAGCAGCACCACACCACAAAGCTATTTAAGGACCGTTACTGGAATGTATATTGGGTTTGAAATTTTAGCATAACAGAATTGGAATAATAACACACCTACCCACTAAACCATTTTCAGGAAATAGTAACTGAAATTTGTAACAGCTTATGAGCAGTTACGAATTAGTAACAGGAAGCTGCTGTTACTTGTAACAGCCTTACTGTTACAAAACTTGTCAGAATTCGTAACTGTCATATAGCAGTTACGAATTGTAACTGGATATGATAGCACATGTGCCATCCGTGTGCGTGGGTGGTCACACCTTGATATTTTTTCCAACCAAGCCAGGTAGAACTGAGGATATTTCCTCCCACGGTCACACATGACTTAGCCAATTCCTCTCGGTCAAACCTTCTCTCGGCCATAACTTTCTTTTCTGCTTCCATTTCTCCAACTCTCGACCACTTCTTCCTCTTATCTTTTTTTTCTTTCTCCTCCAGAAAAACTGAAGATTCGAGTGTTACGATTCGGGTTTTCATCAGTTCAGTCTGAAGATTTTGAAGCTAAAGATGTAAGTAACAATCATAAGATATTGTTTTCAATCAGGGTTACGATTAAGTTGTCGATCTGATAATGTTTTCAATTAGGGTTTTTGATTAGTAACGAAATATTTTGATTAGGGTTTCGATTTTATATGGGATTTTCGATTTTAATCATCATCTTTTAGATCTATTAACCGATTTCATCTGAAAAATTTTGGTATTTTTTTTAGGTTTAGATTTTTATTTTTGAATCATTAGGGTTTTTTGAGAAGGTATATGTTGTTTATAATAGAAGCTATCATGTTGTTTATTTTCGATTTGATAATGTTTTCATTGATTTTAGGTATTGTTTAATGTGATTAGGGTTTCGATTTTTTTTTTTTGAATCATTAAGGTTTCGATTTGATCTATTTTCAGGTAGTTTAATGGTTTTATTTTCAGTTAGGATGATGGTTTAATTTCTATTTGATTGATTTTCAGCTAATATGTTTGTTGATAATGGGTTTGGAGAGATTTGAATGCAAAGACTTTTTTAGTTCAAGTTGGAAAAGATTCAGGTGTTGTTCTTGCTACTACTAAGACTAACATGTTGGAAATGATTTTGGGATTAATGTGTTAAATGAGATTAGGAATTGTTTAGCACTCACTCTATTGGACTCACTGAAAACTCAAATGATGGTTGGGAGAAACAAATTTTATTACTTTCAAAATTCTTTGTCGTACATCACCTTACTTCTTTAAAAACTCCCACTTACTGACCTTACTACCCACTTTGGGTGCCCACTCGATTACATAAGTAGTCGCTCAACTACTCACTCCACCTATACCACTCTATAGGCATTCACTCAATTACACTTTCAATTGGTACCTCAACTGCCCTATATAGGGAGTAACAACCGACTCTAACTATTCTAGCCATGTCTAGAATATTCACTAGTCATACACATTTTACAACCGACTTTGACCCATTTAGATATTTCTTATCTATCGTACAGACTCTAGATATTTCTAGGTACCAAGCTAACCGACTTCAATCCCTTGTTTTACAAGGACTCTAGACCTTTCTACTAGTTACGAGACTTCTCCATATCTCTATCGTATTTTATAGTTTCATTTAGATAATCCAAATCAAGTTTACTCTTCCAACACGCCCCCTTAAACTTGATTTGTAGTAACTCCAAGAATCTCTCGTAATTTGACGAAAACCTCGTGCTTTAGAGGTTTCGTGAATATATCCGCAACTTGGTCTTGAGACTTTGTGTATTTCAGTTATACCTTATTCTCCGATATGCACTCTCGGATAAAATGGTACCGTGTGTCGATGTGCTTGATGCGGTCGTGGAACACTGGATTCTTTGCTAAAGCCATTGATGACTTGTTGTCCACAAATATTTTAGTATGTTCTTCCTTCTCCATTTTAAGTTCCTTCATTAAACTCCTTAGCCATATCGCATGACAAACACACGATGCTGCTGCGACGTACTCAGCTTCGCAAGTGGAGAGTGTGATGATCGGTTGCTTCTTCGAACTCCAAGTGAATCCCGTATCTCCGAGGAAAAATACAAATCCAGTAATACTTTTCCTTTCATCTAAATCTCCGGCCCAATCACTATCACTATATCCAACGAGTTTGTATTTGTCTGATGACGAGTAAAATAAACCGAAATCAAGCGTACCTTTTAAGTAGCGCAGAATTCTCTTGGCAGCCTTCATATGAGTAGTCGTAGGTGCTTCCATGTAGCGACTGATTATCCCCACTCCATAGAGAATATCTGGCCTTGTACAAGTTAAGTATCTCAAGCTTCCAACAAGACTCTTATAAAGAGTCGGATTGACCTTTTCGCCTCTATTGATCTTTGATAGCTTGATTCCGCATTCCACATGAGTGATTGCTGGATTGCACTTTTCCATTTTAAATTTCTTAAGGATCTCCTTCGCATATCCTTCTTGAGATATAAAAATTCCATTTTTCCGTTGTTTTACTTCGAGCCCGAGATAGTATGACATAAGACCGATATCCGTCATCTCAAATTCTCTCGTCATCGCTTTCTTGAATTCTTCGAACATTGTTGGATTATTACCCGTGAAAATCAAATCATCCACATACAGGAAGACGAGCAGCATATCTCCTTTTTTATTCACCTTCACATAGAGAGCATGTTCATGCGGGCACTTACTGAAATTGTTTTCTTGGAAGTAGTTGTCGATTCTACTATACCATGCCCTTGGTGCCTGTTTTAGGCCATATAAAGCCTTTTTCAACTTAAGGACTTTGTCTCCATGTCCTTTGACTTCGTACCCAGGTGGCTGCTCGACGTATACCACCTCTTCAAGATGCCCATTTAGAAAGGCAGACTTGACGTCCATTTGATGGATTTTCCATTTATTTTGAGCAGCTAGAGAAATAATTAGTCTAATAGTTTCAAGACGAGCGACAGGAGCAAATACCTCATCATAATCGATGCCCGCTCTTTGGTTGTAACCTTTTACAACCAATCTTGCCTTGTATCTTTCAACCTCCCATTTAGCGTTTTTCTTGGATTTGTACACCCATTTAACTCCAATTGCTCTTTGTCCTTTCGGAAGTGTTACAAGCTCCCAAGTGTTGTTCCTCTCAATAGCCTTGATTTCTTCATCCATCGCTTTTCTCCATTTTTCACTTTCCACAGCTTCTTCAAAATTTATTGGTTCACTATCTGCAAAGAGACAAAACAAAGATATATTTTCTCTGTAGATATCATTTAAACTCCTTGTCCGTAAGGGCCTTTCACTTGAGCTTTCATCTGCTGATGATGGATCATTATGATGTACTGCTGGAGGTGGTGAATTAGCTGGACTAACTGGTTCTGGTGGTTCTTCTTCTTCTTCTACGATAGGGAGAAAATTATAATCCTTTTCTTGAACACCAAAATCCCAGTTGCCTTCTTCATCGAACTCCACGTCTCTGCTTACTATGACCTTTCGGTTGATCGGATCGTACAACTTGTATCCCTTGGATCGAGAGTTATAACCGATGAATATGTACTTCTCACTCCTGTCATCGAGCTTCGTTCTCATCTGACTCGGCACATGAGCATATGCGATACTTCCGAATACTCGTAAGTGTGAGACGCCGGGTTTCACTCCGCTCCATGCTTCTAAATGAGTCATGTTCCACACGTTTTTTGTGGGATTCAGGTAGACCGCACAGTCAACCGCTTCTGCCCAAAACTCCCTGGGCACTCTCTTTGTCTTCAACATACTCCTGGCCATATTGAGGATTGTCCTGTTTCTCCTTTCGGCAACTCCATTTTGTTGAGGTGTATATGGAACCGCAAGAGGACGACGAATTCCATTGTCTTCATAGTAAGACTCAAACTCTTTCGAAGTAAATTCTCCTCCTCTATTTGATCTCATAGCCACAATTTCAAAGCCACTTTCTTTCTCCACAAGGCATTTGAATTTCTTGAAATTGGAGAAAACCTCCGATTTTTGTTTCAAGAAATAAACCCATGTCATTCGACTAAAATCGTCAACAAATATGAGGAAATAGTTATTTCCACCATACGAGCTTGGCTTTATTGGTCCACAAACATCTGTGTGAACCAACTGTAGCGGTTTTGTGGCTCTCGTCAATGTTTCCCTAGGAAAACTTTTTCTGAAATGTTTCCCAAGTAAACATCCTTCACAAAGATGATCCGGGTGGTCTATACTTGGCAACCCTCTAACCATCTTTTGTTTCGACAATAACTTTAATCCTCCAAAATTAAGGTGTCCATACCTAAGATGCCAGAGCCATGACGAGTCTTTCACACAAGCGGTCAGACATCTCGCGACGTCATTTTGAATGTTCAAATAGAACATCCTATTCCCCGTCATCGGCACTTTGGCAATCAACTTTCCTCTCTTATCTCTTATAAAAAGACTAAGGTTCTCCATATTCATTTTATAGCCTTTTTCTAAGAGTTGTCCCAAACTTAATATATCATTTTTACGTTAGGGACAAAATAAACATTAGAAATAAATTGATGGCTTCCATTTTTTAACCGAATCAAAAAATTTCCAAGACCACTCACCGGAGTTTTCGCTCCATTTCCAAACGTCATGTTTCCGGAAACTGATTCATCAAGCTCCACGAACTTCTCCTTCATGCCGCACATCTGGTTACTAGCTCCCGTATCAAGCACCCACGTACAATTTTCATCATAGTCATCTCCTTTGCGTGCTACCAACAAGGTCTGGTCTTCTTGATTTTCTTTACTAGCGTAGTTTGCTCTCTCCTCGACATTATTTGAAGAAGATCGACAATCTGAAGCATAATGACCAAGCTTATGGAAATTATAGCATTCAACTTGAGATTTGTCATACCTTGGCCTATTATTGTTGCTCCATGAATTGTTTCCTTTGCCACGACCTCTTGTGAAGCTTGACCTCTGGCCCATCTGATCATCGTTGTTCTGCTTGCCTCTTCCTCTTCCGCCATAATAGCCGCGCCCTCTTCCTCTAGCATTACTACTAGAGCTCTCTCCTTTGTCTTTCAAAGTGAGCTTTTCTTGTACTACCGCTCCCTCTTTGCTTCTCTTTCTCATTCTTTCTTCATGGGCTTGTAGCGATCCCATGAGCTCATCCACGGTCATGGATTCGACATCTTTGGACTCCTCAATTGCGACGACTATATAATCAAATTTAGGAACGAGTGACCGCAACATTTTTTCGATCACACGATTATCACCCATGACCTCACCATTTCTTCTTAGTTGATTAACAACAACTAAAACTCTTGAAAAATAATCCGAGATTAATTCGGACTCTTTCATGGAGAGAGATTCGAACTCACCTCTTAGAGTTTGTAATCGCACCTTCTTCACTTTATCAACTCCCTTGAAGGAATTTTGCAAAATATCCCATGCTTGCTTTGCATTAGCGGCTCTTGATATCTTCTCGAATGACGACTCATCCATGCCTTGATAAATAAGGAAAAAAGCTCTTTTATCTCTCTTTCTTGATATACGTAGCATATCTTTTTCATTTTGCGGTAGCACCGCTTCATCCTCCGGCTCGATATAACCTTTTTCTACTGTCTCCCATGCATCTTGCGAGCTTAATAACGCCTTCATTTGGATGCTCCAATTTTCATAGTTATCTTTGGTGAGTTTAGGAATTTGAAAGGGAAACATTTCACTAGCCATTAGCTAGGATCTATGGCTCTGATACCACTTTGTTGGAAATGATTTTGGGATTAATGGGTTAAATGAGATTAGGTATTGTTTAGCACTCACTCTATTGGACTCACTGATCACTCAAATGATGGTTGGGAGAAACAAATTTTATTACTTTCAAAATTCTTTGTCGTACAACACCTTACTTCTTTAAGAACTCCCACTTACTGACCTTACTACCCACTTTGGGTGTCTACTCGATTACACAAGTAGTCTCTCTCCTCTTCTACCCATGAATCAGACTGGCAATATGATCCTAAGTTCATGAGATTCAAACTCAGTGTATTACGTAATCTTAACTTCAAAAGAGCCAAGCAAATCACAACTGCTAGCATACACAAACAAGAGCATAACAAAAGGAAACCGAACATAATCAGGCCAAAGTAAAATAAATATCATCAACATATATTGAAGTAGTGGGAATCTAGAACAAAAATCTTTCATTAAGTCACTATGAACATAAATCACACAAACATAAAAATTAACACACTACAGGCTTCATTGTTATTGAGAAATTGAGAGAAATTGAAACAACATGGATAAGATTTCAAAACAAATACGAAATTTCAGTCAGAGAACTAGAAAAATCAACCCTTCAGTGATCATTAGAGTTCACATCTTAGTTAACAATTCATTAGATATAACGAAACCCCAACTGAGTAAATGAAAAAAGCCAAAAATTCCATTCAACAATAAGTAATTTTAAATCCTTAATAACCCCTAGAGCTAAAATCATTTAGATCTGCACCCTTACTCACAAAAACCCAACTGAAAAATGGAAAAAAAAACGAATCAGTTGAATGTTCATTAGAGATGAAAAATCTCAGAATTCTGTACGGGGTTTCTTCAATTCGGTTAAGGGTTTTTACTTGTATTTGTTCAAATCGAAAAAAGGATAAGAACGATTTATGGTTTTGATCAAAGATTGAACTAAAAAAATAGACCTAAGGTTTGGTAAATGATAATAAGAGATTGCATAAAACCCTAAAGGTGAAAGCGTGCTAGTGAGTAATTTAGAGAAGGAAACATAGGAATGAATAGTGGTGATTATTGTTAACTAGTATTGGAAGCATAGAGTGAAAAGCAGATGATGTGGACGATCAAATTTTTTTTTTTGCAGAGTTTTTCTCTGTAAGAGTGAAAGGAAGAGAGACACGAAGGGAAAGATAAGTGGTCGATAGAAACGAGAGAAAGAGAGAGAAATCCACAGAAACTAGTCCCCCACGCAGTTTTAATTTATTCCTTCTAGAAGCTTATTTATTTACAAAACTACCCTTGATATATTACGACTTCCACGGAAGCTCTGTTCAGTTTTCCGTAATTTTTTCCATAAAAACGTCTACTTTAGAAAGACTAGCTGATTAAGGAGGCCCTTGGTAGTCGTTTTTATAAATCTTAAGCAGACTTAAAAAACTCATTTTCCACTAGTGTCTCTGTAACAAATATTTCGTAACTGCTGGGGTCTGTTACGAAATTCCACGTAGTAACAACCCAAAATTAGTAACAGCTACAGGGCCGTTACAAAAATTTGTCACGCCACGTTTTGAAACAGAATGCCTGTTACAACCCTGTTTTGTAACATGTAAAATCTGTTTCTAATCGGCCAAAATGGTGTAGTGACCTTTCATTATTGCATTCACGAATCTCCTCCGTACATCCTACCGCCATACCATCAAAGCTGAAGCGGACACCACAATAAGCTTTTAGCCATACCACTCAAGCTGCATAGTACTTCCATGCCTGCAGAAATATGATACTTATCAGATCACATAAGGAAATTTGGATTAATCTTCGAAGAAAAAGAAAAGTTTAGGAGAGGCACGATGACTACGAATAAAAAAATCGCCATCATTTATTAGAATCATATTTCACCTCTAAAATGCAAGGAATTGAGACTAATGTTGTTGAATCCCTAAGAAGTCTAAGGTAGAGCTAGCACGGAAAGTATACATATATGAACTGGCCTCTGCTATCGTAAAGGCTTATATGCATGAGCCCTGTGTATCTAAGCCAAGTATACATTGGCATAAAATATTGAGAACTTAACAAAGAGACAAAGTACAGGAGGAAAGATGGCTGCAACAAAACGATTATTATTTTTTTGGTCATTAACTCAGAAGGAAACTTTCGCTACATTGTTTGACATAGTATCTACTTTGAGGACCATCAAAACAACTTGTTAGAGCATATCAATTCATCAGACATGATAATAGAGTACACGGTAGTCGCCTAGTAGGTAAATAAGTGGGATAAGAAAGCCAAAAACACACTCATCATCATTCAATTAAAACCTCACTGGTTTTAGAATTGGGGTAGTGAAACTATTAGCTAAACTGGACAAACTTTTAATAATTTGATCAGGTGTCAAATTTCTTTGGAGAAATTAACTTTTTTATTTTTTGAAATTCACGTGGATGGGAGAAATTAAGAGATTATTGATATAATCTTAGTTGTTCCTTTTGAACTTTGTTTTCCATCATTTGAGGTCATGAAACTCTGAAGAAGATTAATACAAAGAAATCACTACATAACATGTGAAACTGATTTGTGAAATTCCATATCAGAATTCTAAGATTAAATTGAACCAAAAGGAGTAGTTTAAGATTATACCTTGTTCAATACCGTCCACATCTTTGTTCCATATTATAAGACATTATCGCCAACACAGTTTATGACAAACAGTGCCGCCGACACAGTAAGTTAATTTTGAATATGATTCTTACCTCTGATGCCACCTTTTTTTTTCGTTCAGTTGTCTGTCTGAATTTCTGACTGTTGTTTTTCTCCTTGTGCAGGTGTTTGGTTTGCAGACGATACATCCTGTTTCGTAAGTAGATCAGTTACAAACAACAAAAATATCATAATCCAAAGCAGCTTTATGTTGTATTTTTTTTTTTTTTAAATTACCTGTTGAGGTCCAAATACAACTTGCTGCTGCGCTTCTGATTTTGTAATCCTTTTTGGCCAACTGTTGTCTTCGTTGTGCAGCGATCATAGCTTGTTGTATAAATTTATAAGACATTAATGCCAACACAGTTTATGACAAACAGTCCCGCCAATACAGTAAATTCCTTTTGAATTTCTTACCTCTGATGCAATTCTTTTTGGTCGTTTTCCCTTGTCTGTCTGAATTGAACACCTTCTGAATATAACCCGAGTTCTCTCGAATGCTTCCGGTACCTCTTATTTTTGGTACACCTTTTGGTAGTATTTCTCTCTATATGAACAACACAAATCACAAAAGTTATAAATAAGATACGGGATGAAAAAGTAGTAAGACAATCTTGTTTTTGGTAATGAGCTTAATTTCGAAATTTATTAGTGAACCCCAGCGTAATAAGATTAACCGAATCTAAAGAAGAACACAAACCATGTGACCAATTAGAGTTCTACCAATTTAGAACCTTTAGCTCTAATCTCAACATTAACTTCCCAACTAAGATGTTAGAGAAATTATAGCACTTCAAATTGCGGCATGCACTGCCAATCAAGCTTCTGACATAAAATTTAGCTTAAAACAGTGGCTGGAGCAGTCAGTTGAATTAGGATTTCCTGGGTAGCGTACATGAGACTGCCTTCATGTCAATACACATCAACTAAGGATCAAACTGATAGATATATTTCGTGATTTGAAGTGCTACTCATGGGAGAACTTGTATCCTATCTATATAGGTTTCTAAGAAGCCCTAAATCACAACAATCTTATTAGCACCCTATTTTATCAAAGGAGTGACTCGATGATTCGAAATAAAAACGAATCGAAACCCTAGATATCATATAAGAAATTGATAAATTAGGGATTGCTGCAATTGGTTTCGAGATCCATACCTCTTCGAAAAACTACAGTATTTTCCTCTTGAAGTTCTGCGAACCATACAAAAGATCCATAATTTCATTAACAAAATTGCAGAAACAAAAAAATCAAAGCCATAACAAAGAGTAACTCAATAATTCGAAACAAAAACGAATAAAAAAACCCATTAAACTTACAGTATATTTAACCCCCCAGATATATGAAACCCTAGGTTTTAATTTGTGAAATATTAACAAAATTCAATTACTATTACCAAAATCTCTACTTAGCAAATCCCTTCATGAACAACTGAAAAGAAGAAGGAGAAGTAGATGAAGGAATAGATTCTGGTGGTAATGGTGGTGGTGGCAGTGCCGGAGAACCAAAGAAGAACTCAGTATGCAAAAGAAGTAATCTACTGCTCGGTCGGAGGTTGAAGACAGAGAAAGGGCCAAGAGCGTAAACCCGCCCAATATTTGGTTCGCCCACTTTGACCAACTTAACATTACCGTGAGTCTTTCTCGACAGTCCAATGACAATCCCCATCTATAGCTTCCCGACCACAAGATAGGGTCCCGTTGAATGACGTTCGTCTGATAGCTTTTGCTTTCATGACACAAAGGTCATGTCTTTTCATAACAATGATTAGGATGTAAATAAGGCATCGAAGCAATACACTGGTATTGGTGTAAGAAATCTTAAGTTAGGGCTTTGAAATGGGAAGAAAAAAAAGGTCCCACAACATCGTTCAGCTCCATGGTCAACTGCTATGAATCCGTGATGGTTTGGACAGAGGAGTGGAGGCGGATCGAACGAGAAAGAAGCATATTATCTATATATCTTCATAGAGAAAATGGAAAACGGTAGCAGTGTTGGTGAGACAAAGAGACTATGATCTTGCTGTTAAAGAAGGGTTTTTAGCTGAGAGATTGTGAGAGAGAAATGGAGGCGGAGAAGGGAATGGAGGAAGGTTAAGGTTCGGGTTAGGGTTTTCCTTGTCTTTTGAGCATCATATATGGGTAAACGAGGCAGTCAATCTCGAGAAGATCGGACGTTTCAGAAAATATCTGATTTTTAGTCAGTGTGTTACATGGCTGGACAAACATCAACTCCAACACTGGTTTGGTAGGTCGGTCAAGATCTAATGTTTGTCATATTACCACTGTAAAGGAACAATGATATCTAAGGATTCATCTGGCTAGTGCGTCTTTATGCATATTTTCAGTGATTTTTTTTATTTTCTCCGTTAAGAAGAGTTTATTTTGATGATTTTTTTTATTTTTTCTATTAAGAAGTTTATTTTAGTAAGAAATGTACTAACGACTAAAAAATGTAGATTTGATTTAAGTTTCTTTACTTAAATGCACTTTATATAGAAGAGGAAAATGTAATTTTTATCTATGCAATATATTTTTGTTTATGTAATATATTTTTTTCTTTTAAATTGGTGCGTGCGGGGTTTCGCCCCGCCCCGTGACAATGAATTTTTGATTTGGTGTCCGCTAGGCTTCGTCCCGCGCCCGTGCCGATGTATTTTTTATTTAGCTTCGCCCCTCCCTGTGGCGATGTATTTTTGATTTGGTGTGGCGGGGCAAATACATTAAATATGTGTATATTTTATTTATTTTATTTATTTTTTTCTTCTAACTTGGTGTGCGCGGGGCTTCGCCCCGCCCCGTGGCAATGCATTTTTGATTTGGCGTGCGCTGGGCTTCGTCCCGCCCCGTGCCGATGCATTTTTATTTGGCTTCGCCCCGCCCTGTGGTGATGTGTTTTTGATTTGGTGTGGCGGGGCAAATACATTAAATATGTGCCGATTTTATTTATTTTTTCCTTCTAACTTGGTGTGTGCGGGGCTTCCCCCCGCCCGTGGCAATGTTTTTGATTTTGTTGTGCGGGGCTTCGCCCCACCCCGTGGCAATGCATTTTTGATTTGGCGTGCGCTGGGCTTCGTCTCGCCCCGTGGCGATGCATTTTTGATTTGGTGTGCCCTGGGCTTCGCCCCGCCCCATGGCGATGTATTTTTTATTTGGTGTGGCGGGGCAAATACATTAAATAGGTGGAGAATATTTAACTTGGTGTGCACGGGGCTTCGCCTTGCCCCGTGGCAATGCATTTTGATTTGATTTGCGCGGGGCTTTGCCCCGCCCCGTGGTGATGCAATTTTGATTTGGTGTGGCGGGGAAAATACATTAGATAGGTGGAGAATATATGCATATTTTATTTTATTTTTATTTTTATTTTTACTGATAATATGTGTATTTTTCCCCTCTTTATATATTAATTTTGACAAAATAGTGCTAATATTTATTTTTTCCTTTTATTTTTGTAGAAAATATGTGGATTTTTTTTCCTTTTATATATTAATTTGGAAAAAAAAAAGTCCTAATATAGTAGTTACTCGATTTCCAAATTGAATTCGGACTTCCATAAAATTCCAAACACGGTAAGTTAGGTTTTCCTTTTAAGTTGGTAATTTTTAAACCAATCGTACGTTGCCAAGTGTCCTCACCTAAATATTGAATTTGGTTTCCTTTTTTAATCTTTTTCCTATTCTTTTTAAACCAACCATACATTGCCAAGTGTCCTCACCAAAACGCTCGTTTCACAAAACTCAAAAAAGGCCTATTTTGACCGATAGGAAGCGAGGGTTTCCTCACCATTCAACGTGGGAGATTTATTTATCTAGGCCTTTAAATCTTTAGATGACAGGACCATTGCTATAACAACAATCTAAAAATTCAATAAACGAAGCAACAATCCAAAATTGCATCATCATATAATATTAATGACAAGAATTAAAATTATATCAATAGTTAAATATAAAAGCTTAATTGGGGGCCCTGGAAAATAATTAGGGCCCCTAGCTACAGGACAAAAAAAGTCATGAAATAGTAATTGGGGGTTATCCCTTATCCCATTTTTTAAAAAATGGCTAAACTACCCCCAAATCATTAGTGGTAATTGAGTTGATTAGTTGTTAATTAGTTTAGTAAGATTAAAATCAGATTTAGGGATACAATTTTGATAAAATAAAAATTGTGTTTTTGTGTTGTGGAGAAGAAGGAGGTGAGTTTTGGAGGGAAAACTTAGGGTTATTTGAAATGAGTGATTCTAGTGGAGGAAGTGATGTTGGTGAAGGTTTAAACAACATACATGATCGTGTTGATGATGAGATTGTCTCAACTAATCCTATGGATTGGATGTTTGATGAAGAAATGTTAATAGAGGAAGCTTTGATAAATGATGCAAATGAAGATCCTATTGCTCAAAATGAAGGAACCAATCCTCCATATGAAGAACCCGTAGCTCAAAACAATCAAGTAAACTTCATATACTCTTCAAAATGCATGAATGGTGCTCCATGTGGTCGATTCATGGACACCATGCAACTACTCAGAGTGAGGGTCGTTAGGTTGATACGGTAATAAACCAACGACCCTGATGATTCGTCAAAGATTTGTCACAACAGTTGACGACTTTAACCTGCAACTTTTACAAGTTATGAAAAATCGTCAACCAATTGTGATAGCACTAACGACTCCATCGAGTTAGGTCATCTAGAGTCGTTAACTTAATATGTTTAGTACCTAACGACTCTAAAAAAATTTACTCTCTGAAGATATTAGTCTTAGGGTCGTCAATTTGGCATTCCTATATAATGACGACCCTATCCAGCCATTTCATAGATAAATGAGAGTCGTCATTCCCCACATGTATAAATAGTAACGACTCTATCACTTTTTTTTTTTTTATAGTTGCTGATTTCATAGAATCATTTCATTGAATCATAAAAGGCTTACATCTTTCGTAGGGTTACATTTAAGGAAATGAAATATAATACATAATAACGGTGCACTTATACACTTAACCATAAACGTTGTAATTAAAGGTAGTGCCTTCCAAGATGAGGTAGCAATCGTCGAACTCAAAAAATTTCCCACGAAGAACCTCGTATC
The DNA here is from genome assembly GCA_023531105.1 of Papaver atlanticum. Classification (NCBI taxonomy): domain Eukaryota; kingdom Viridiplantae; phylum Streptophyta; class Magnoliopsida; order Ranunculales; family Papaveraceae; genus Papaver; species Papaver atlanticum. The sequence continues at coordinate 1,045,639 of JAJJMB010005117.1, forward strand.
GGGCATACGCCTTCCCCAACTGAAAATGCAAAACAAAAATAATATACTTAGTATTGTTCAAAGCTTTCGATAAGTTATACCTCTTGTTTAAATACTTACTCTTATAGCACCCAACATATTGGGTAAGGCTTCCCTTACGGCCTTCATTTCTCTTTTGAAAGCTTCACATTCGAAGAATATCTTCTCGAACCGTTCTTTGACGAGTTTCAAAGAACTTGAGTTACAATTTCCTTTTAACGCCACAAAAACGATGAATACACGGTTCCACCAAGAATCCGATGTTTGATCAATGTCTTTTCCTAGCTCTTCAAAGTGGTTTTTGACTGTCAACCAAGCTCTCACAATGGAGCAATTCTCTTCGGAAGTGTAGGGAGTAGTCATCGTGTTTCCTCTTCTTTTTTCTCTTGAATGATAAATATATGAGAAAGGATGTGAAGGTTGAGTATTATGGTTTGGGTGAGGAAGAGTTTAACTACTGGTCTCTATTTATAGAATTGAACCACCCAACTGCCAAGTTTTTGAATTTTTTTCCGTTGGTCGACTCAACCACATTTGGTTGATTTCAAATTCTGCAATAAATGCAAATTGTATCTTAAGTCGTCAATGGATTACGTTTATAACTAAACGACTCTAAGAATCTGTATAACTCGTCGTCTGGTTTGACATATATAACCAAACGACTCTAGATGAAAACCAAACAGAATGGTGTACATATGCTTGTGAAGAGTCGTTACGTTGCATGCAGAGTCGTCCACCTTTCCTAAAGGGTCGCTGTCATGAAATATTACAAGTTGACGACCCCAACTCCTAGTTTATAGTTAGGAAAATCAGGCTACGTAGTCGTCAATTGATACTTTAGCAGATTGACGACTATACTATAAGAAAAATGCCCATAATTTCAGTCAAAAAAGTCGTCAATTTGTAAAAGAATGGTTGACGACTCTAAGTGCATGTCGTCAATATGCAAAAGGATGGTTGACGACTCTACATGCATGGAAAAGTTAATGAACACTAGATTCGTCATTTTGACATCTTATATATTAGCGACCCTTTATTGATTGTTTTGTGTTTTCTTTTGTAGTTTGTAGTGCAACAAAGCTCTCAACCAGAACCCGTCTCTACGATGGGTCCGGATACCTCCCAACACTATATGACTGATTTGGTATGTTTCCCTTAACCGAATCGATATATTTATTTTGAAATTATTTTATTTGTGATCTCATGGTTGTATGATTTGTTTGCTCGATGTAGACATGGGATACCAAGGAAGAGATCAAGGAATGGGTTATCTCCAAGGAAAAAGAGAAGATGTGTGTGGTTTTTCAAAGTAGACATGTCGATTTTAAGAAGATGGAAATGGTTTGCGAGAGAGCGGGTAAGAAGGGAGAAAGTCACAAAGGTAAGAATTACAAGTATGAGAAGAAGACAACTAGGGTCTACAGAACATCGTCGAAGAAGTGTGAATGCCCGTTCAGGATTGTTTTCAAAAGACGTCATGAAGCCGATCGATGAAGATTGTATAGTATTCCGTACGGTCGTCATAACCATCATACACCCACAAGTTTATATGGACACCCTGCATATGCCCGGTTGAAACCACATCAGATGGATAAGGTTAGGAAGATAAAGGGATTTAGACCTCTTAAGATCTTAAATGCAATAAGGGCGGAAGATAAGGATAACTTGTCTACCATTTCCACAATCAACGCCGCCAAAGCAACGCTTAAGAGAACCGAATGGAATGGTTGATTGATTATGCAACAATCGGAGTGGTTAGCAAAACAACTTAACTACGCCATGAAAACTAGGGTTGGTTCGAGGGAGAAAGTGACTCATATTTTTATTGAGCACCCAAGGATAGTGGATTTGGCTCAGTGTTATTACCAGGTTCTTTTCATAGATTGCACCTACAAGAAAAACAGGTATAACATGCCGATGTTGAACGTGGTCAGTCATACTTCGGATCAATCATTCACCGTTGCATGGTGCTTTATGGAAAAAGAAGAAATAGAGGACTATGTTTGGGCGTTGGAACAAGTGAGGTTGATTTACCATGGTGAAGAGACGCCGCAGGTTATATTTACGGATAGGGATTTTGCAATTATGAGTGCCGTTCGTAAAGTTTTTCCATTTCCTCAACATTTTCTTTGTACGTGGAACATCCAAACCAATATTTTTTATAATTGCAAGAATCAAATCCAAAAGATCCATTCTAAGAAAGGTAATCAACGTTCTAAGGAGGAAGATGAGCGTCTAAGTCAACTTTCCAAAAAATAGCGAGCGGAAGAGAAAAGGAAAGAAAAGGCAAAATACGATGAAGAGGGGGATCTATGGAAAGATTTTTGCAAAGATTGGGACCATTTGGCTCATTCGAAAACAGAGGTTAAGTATTATGCTAACTTGCAGAAGTTTATTGATGATTGGAGCGCGGATGATAAGAAGGTTGTCGAGTATTGCCTGAATACATGGTTGAATCCTTGGAAGGAGAAGTTTGTTTATGCATAGACCAATAGATACAAGCACTTCAAAAATGAGTCTACAAGTCTTACAGAGCAGTCTCACGGACGTTTGAAAAAAATTCTGGAAAAAAATAGGTGTGGGGTAGTTACAGTATAAGAAGCTATTCACGAGCACGCAGAGAATGACCTAAGAAAAATAGTCACTCAGATGGAGTTAAGTAAAGACCGTTATTTGATGCAATACATAAATGACAAATATTTGCTACGGGGGGTAGCACACCAAGTATCATGGTAGGCAATAAACCATATGATGGAGGAACTTATAGAATTTAGAGATAAAACGGCTGTAGGAAAGGTGATGAAGTGTAATTGTACAACCAATATTTGGCTCGGCCTCCCGTGTAAACATAAACTTGGTGGGTACAAAGATATCATTCCTCTTGAAGATATCGATCCATTCTGGCAGCAACTTTCATTCATCCCAAAGCCCACAGGTTTAGCCGAGGAAGAATTTGGAAACTTGGAGATTGGCAAGTACATCAACGAAACGTACCGAAAAATGAATTGTGCAGGAAGAAAAATTATGGTTGCTAACTTGTGGCCGGCGGCCCGTAGGAGCTTGGGGGTAGAAGAAGAGCCAATCAAACAAAAACCACTAGGAAGACCAACAACTAAAATGTCATTTAGAGAAATTGTTAATGATGCCAAGGGTTGCGGAAGAGACCTATCACGTCATGAGCATGTCCGGAAGGAATATGAGGAGTACGAGAAGTCTTTCATTCCTAAGAAAAGGGGTCGACCAAAAAACCAACTAAACACCCAAAGTGATATAGAAGTGAAACAAAAGGAAGGTATGGATGTTGTTGAGCATGCGATCGATACCGAGCAAATCCAAACGAGTGGAATGATGACGATAAGAGGAAGATATGGTAATCCGCGCACCCCTAGGGATTCCCAAGGAAGACCACTTCGTGTTGCTTACACTTTGTATGAAGAGTATACCGAACAACTTCCTTACGTCATCTTAGATCACCTTATATCCACCAACGACGTTGACGGGGATGGAAATTGTGGTTATCATGTTGCAACGGAATAATTAGGGCATTTCGATGAGGCCGACGTACTTAAACTAACCCAAATCGAATACGCAAGAACAAAAATGACCGCTAAACTTATTGAGGACAAGCAACTCTATTTGACAATGATCATGGAAAGATAGACAAAAGAGAAAGAAATGAAGTTCAAAGAGTTGGTTTCTAACGTGAAATGGCGTAAGGGGTCGAAGAAAGCCGGTTATAAGTTTTGGATGCAAATGCCATTTGGTGGCCTACTTATAGCGGACACATTCACTTGTGTTGTAATTGTATTCAGCAAAGGCTTCCCCGGAGGCTCATGTATGTATGTACCCTCAAGAACTAGGTGCGATGCGGCGCTAAAGAAAATAAGAATTGTTATGGCACATGTCAACAATAACCATTACATAGCTGAAGAATGTCCTTTACCACGGGTGGTCTATGGTGATTGGGGAGGGTTCACCAAGGAGTGTACAAACCAGTATGAGTACGGCATGAACATGTGGAATGCTTTGGACCTAACACCGATTTACGTTGACAAGGGCGATGAATCGTGAGAGGAGTTGTTTCTTTTGAGGTTTGCATTTTTAAGCCTATTTTTTGAAAATGGTTGTATCTTGATCCCGGATATTTGTATTTTGAAAATGGTTGTATCTTGAACCCGGTTATTTGTATTTTGTTTTATCTTGCGGTATTAATGTTTTTCTCTTTTGTTGCTTTCATCTTATTTATTTTTGAAGTAGAGTCGTTAGTGTTTATCTATTTTTCCCTAACGACTCTAACTGCCATTGGTTGCTCACTTTGGGTCGTCATTTTAGATACCATATTACTGTACGACTCTAACGGTTCATGTTTTTTTAATCTCCTGGATGTTTTTGTCAATATTGGTCGTCATTGGTCTATTCGTATAACCTAATGACAACAAGCCATTTTTTTAACTGATTAGGGTCGTTAATATTTTACCTCTATGCCTGACGACTAATAACGTCCATATTGGTCGTCATCTGTATATTCATATAAATGAACGACTCAAAACGTCTTTGTCTCATGGAGGTTTATTAGACAGTTTTGGTCGTTAGTTTTCTAACACTAAAACTTAACGACTCCATGCATATATCTTCAACGGCTCTTTCTGAAGATACTATTTCCCAAAAAAATAGTCGTTGGGCTATTTTCTATATAAAGATTCAATCATTAACTAGCAAATAGAACTTAAAATAATCAAAGTAAATCATTTTTTCAATGGCAAGTTCTTCATCAACTACCAATTCAATTGAAAGCATACTTAGAAGATGCAAGCGACCAACCAAATCAATATTGACAATGGAAGAAGAGATACGCAAAAGTAGCATGCGACCTACTAAAAAACCATACACTTTCACGCCATATCCTACGAAGTAAGAAGAAGAGATGCGCGAGGCCAAAAAACGAGCAAAAGAACAATCCTATCTCCGGGAAGTATTCAAGCAAGTCGAGGATAAGACCGAATGGGTTAAAAATTATTACATAGTCAAAGATCTTCCCAAAGAACATCAACATGAGAGTATATTTTGGAGTCAAGTTGGTTGGAATCCTTTCGTTAATTAAAACAAGAAACTACGCTATGATTATCTACCGTCCCACATTCGTGATAGGACGATTCATGTTATGAAATTGTGCACCAAGTACAACGAGTTTCTCGCGAGGCACAAAGGGGATAGGCGTGCGGCACAGGATGCATATACCAAATGGAGAGGAGAGCCGTTTTATCACATCGAAGCCGCAGTGGTAATTCAATCTCGCACCAGGATAATGAATAACATGTAATGGGTTGAAAAGAATTTATTTATATCAATTGTAATGTAGCATAAGAATTTATTCCTATGCTACTATTTCCAAGTTTCAATGAAATGGAGTTTCAATTTATTTTAAGTAAGGGTCGTTAGTCTTTGTATTGGTTGTATAATGACGACTCTAACTTAGTTTTTCAACATCTTCTGTGAAGTCGTCAGTTGGTTTATTTATATCATAACGACCCCCCTTGTGGATTTTAAAAAATCAGACCGTTAGGATTTTCTTCTATATAATACCACCCTCTTCTCTTGAGAAAATACCCAAAAACATCCATTTTCTACCAAACTACGTAAAATTTCAATGGTAATGGAAGAATGGGAACCGTATGAATATTTGTGTCTTGTTAAATCGTTTGCTAATACGTTCCGTGAACGTCCGAATGAAATCTATTCAATGTTTTGGAAGAGAGTTAAAGAGTTCTTTTACGGGCGTACCGGGAATCCCAATAACCGCAAATGGATAGACTTAGCATTTCGATTCAACTACATAAAAAGTGCAATGCGAGAGTATGTTAAAGTTAGAAATATGGTGTACCAACATCATCCAGCAGCTCCTCTTAGAGAAAAAGTGAGTAATCCGATAATATTTATACTTATGGCATCGTTAAAAGTTCGCATACTAACATTTAAGAATTCACTGAATTTCAGCTGGAACGTTTCAATGGGCTATGGAGAATTCGTAATGGGGAAACTAAGTTCATTCACCACAAAGAATATACGACGTTGTACCGACGTGCAAGGAGGTTCATCGAAGAACACTTGATGTGTCCAATTCTAGATTATCCATACTAACTCGTCTGTAATGCAACATTGATGTAATGTTATTTCCTTAATGAAATGAATGTCAGTTTTCGTTCAAATTTAAAGTTTGTAATATAATAAAAGGTAAGATTGACGACCCTTAAAATTATTTTGACGACCCTTAAAGTTTTTGGGCTTTTCATTGACGACCCTTTAATTTATTTTATTTTCATTGACGACCCTTAAAAAAAATTGGACAGAGGAGCTAGATATGTATAGTAAAGAGTCGTTAATTAAATAAATGGGTCGTCAAAACGGAATCGTTAATTGTTCATATATAAATCCCCTTTAATTAAATCAAACAGAGAGGTGGTTTGGCCTACAAATGAGTCGTTGATTATTAAAAAGGGTGGGCGAGAGAATCGCCAACGGATTTATACAGGGTCGTTAATTTCCAAGTACACCAATAACGACTCTAACACTCATTTTTTTCGAGAGGATTAGAGTCGTTAATCTGCAAAAAATGTGTTGACGACTCTAACAACACGCTGACATATTTTCCAGCTTTTCAATGTGATGGTCCTCATAATTTTAACAATCATATAAGCACAGCAACTTCTAAACATCATGCTAAATTGTTAGGAAAGCCAAATAACACAAAATAGTTTTAACAAAAAAACAATCCAAACCGAACCGATAGTACGAACAACATAAAATAGTTGTATCTAAGAAAGACATAAGTTAAATTTTACAATACCAAAATACATAAGTTCTAGATGTATTCAAACTTTAAAACATCTCCTCACCCACTACCACCACCTCGACCTCGACCTCGACCTGACTTGATGATGTCCGACTTTTCTTTGAAGGACCCTGTCCAGGACTTCCCTTTGGAGAACCACCTTCTTCTCCACTAGCTTGATCATTATCATCTTCGTTTCCTTCACCCTTTTCAGCACGGTCTTATCTTAGTTGGCTAGCTGTTTTCTTTGTCCTCTTACATTGCTGCCAGATCAGCAAACATTTTCTTCGCTTGTGGATTTTCAATGTGTTGGCAGTACTCAGCGTACATACGACTTTTCTCAGGTTTTATCACTTCTCCTTTGTCGTCTTTGCAACAAAATGACTTCATAAAAATATTCATCCGTTCCCTCTATTTGCATTCAAATACCGATTAAGATTAACATAATTAAAATTGTATGTAAATGATTAACACAATTCAAAAAATAAGTACTTACCACAAGCTTAAGAATAGTATCGTCATCTCTAGTGTCGGCTGTAGAAGCAGAGGAAGATGCTTTGTTGCTCCTCTTACCCGTAGTCTGATCAATCCTTATCACCCGACCGTGGGAGAAGCCTTCGTACCATGGCATGTAATCTTCACTTGCCTCGTGACCTTCATTAAAATGTTCCCAATAAGATATGTCTACCTTACTAGTACCCAAATGCCTATTATTCCAATGCTCAACCTTAGGCTTAGGTTCGTAAACAACATCTAACGCCTTTCCTTCCGCCTTGCATTTCTTTAATTTATAGTTGAACGGTGGTACATAATCCTCATCGGGTGAATCTTGAATACACCCAAGATGACGCATTACTCTATTCGGATTGTACACTGAATATCCATAAGGGTAAAACAGAGGGCCATGGTAATATACGAGATCTTGGATTCCTCCTACTCTATCTTCCTTGTACGGATCAAAGTTTACCTCTTTGGCTGTCATGTTGTCTAATTTTTGGCGCATGGCTAACAACTTTAAGTTCTGCGTTTCCTCCTTATCCTAACTTCCAGTGTACTTGTATCGGGTTCCTCTTGGTTTAGTATTGTTCCATGTTGGCTGCAATTGGGCGTCTTCATCGTCTTTGATCAATGAAGGGAAATGCTCGTAAATCCACACCTAAAACAGCATCAAAACAATAAAAAAAAAAGTTAAATCTAAAAATATAGAACAACAAATATTACAAACAACGAACAAATTTGATAACTCAAATTACCTTAAGTAAAGCCAAATTCACGTTCATTTGAGAAGTTCGTTCCCGGGATGCCTTTGCTAGCTGAGCGTTCAAATGTGCTACTACGGAAGTCCCCCACGAATACCTACTCACCTCGTCCAAGGGATCCAAAAGTTGAAGAAGGTTGACGCTGACTCTGTTTTCTTTGCTATCGGGAAATATAACCGAAGCAAGGACATACAACAAGTATGCGGTTGCCGTCGCACGAACTTCCAAATCAGAAAGTAGTTCATTGTCTCCGTCTTTCTCAAGTGACCCCGCATACATCTTTCTAATGGTTTTAAGTTTAAACTTTTTATTTGGGTACTTCTTTCCCTTCACAAAAAGGCCAAGCGTCGTCTTTTCATCCCATCCAAACAACTTCTGCGTCAATTCATATATTTTTTTCCAATCTAGGTTTTTCGTGAACTTGTCACCCGTGGATTTACCTTCAACCTGCAACCCTAGAATTTGTTCCGCATCTTCGAGAATCAATGCCATCTCGCCAAAAGGGAATTGGAATGCATAGACTTCTCCGTAAAACCTCTCACAAAAACATGATACTGCAACCTTGTCATACGCAATCACGGAGTTCTGAATGGCAGCACACAAACCTGAGTTTTCAACAATCTCTCTCACTCTTGCACATTCACCTTGTAGGGGCCATTTTTTCATTTTTGCATAATAAGATTGGTGTCTAAAAAGAAGTGTGGCATTCTTATGATCCTACGAAAGACAAACAAATAGAAATAAAACATAAGAAATTAAATATCAACAAATCATCCAAAAAGCAAAGTTGAGATTGTTACAATTGTCTCATTGATGGTACGGGCCCACGAGCTACCATATCCAAATAGAACTTTTCCGCCATCTTTAGGTTCACCTCTGGCTTTCCCGCCCCTAAGACGAGTAAGCTACAAATGCATGGGTGGAATGTGTCGCGCGCTGGGTGCAATTGGGACTTTGACCTTCGCTTGTGGCTGCGCCGCATTCTCCTGTTCCTCCTGAATTTCCTCATCCTCTCCCTCCTCCTCCTCACTACTGCCACCATCATTTCCGTCATTACAATTTACATCATCACCATCATCCTCATCCTTATCGTCCTCCTCATCACTGCTACCACCACCATTTCCATCCCCCTCCTCATCATCCTCATTACCTTCATCCTCCTCTTCTTCATTACCACCATTGCCACCATTACCATCATTACCGTCATCATCATCATCATAAGCAACATATTCACCTCCTAAAGTAATTTCTTCTTGTTCCGCGACTTCTTCTTTATCACTTCCAGTAGCAGACACAACAGGATAGGATGAAGCCAACGAATCCGACGACTCATTACCTTTGTCTCTTGGTTCGTGGATAGATAAGGCTACCTCACTCGGCCGTATTCCACGTAATGGACCGAAATTTAAGTATTTGTCGTGGCGGGGAGGTCTTGCTGGAGGAGTTAGCATGGGAAGCTTATCTTTTTTATTCTTGCTACTATAGGCCAAAAGAAAAAGAAAAAGAAAAAAAGTTCAAGGGTCGTCATAATTTTTTTTTTACCTAAAACGATCCTTAGAAATAATTGACGACTTTGATTATTCATTGACGATTCTAAAATTACAATTTACGATTCAATTCCTTTCTATTGACGACCCTTACAATTTTTTTGATAGAAGAGTTATATCTGAATGGTACAGAGTCGTTAATTTTATAAATTGGTCGTCCACATAGGATCGTTTACACATTACTAATTTATTAACGACCCTTTAATTTTTCCCAAACAGAGAGGTGGTTTGGAATAAACACAGAGTCGTTGATTATTTAAAAGGGTCGCCGAAAGAATTGTTTTCACTTACACCTAATGGTTAACGACTTATCATGAATGAAACATGCAGTTCAAGAATCATTAAGATTTTTTTTGTTGTTGTAATTAACGACTAGGGCCAAAAATATTTCTAGGGTCGTTTTCACCTCCACCCTAATGGTTAACGATTTTTCTTGAATTCCACATGTAGATCAAAAATCGTTAAGCAACAAAACCTCGTGATTAACGACCCTTAGACTATGACTGCAATTTTGCAGTTGAAAACATAATTTTTCAATCGGAAAATTAAATTAAACGCAAACCCAACTTAGATTAGCGGGTTTTAGGTCACATACCTTCTGATTGGAGGGATTTCTTTCTCAGCCTGATTCGATTTCTTCATGGTTCTCGAATATACCTTAGCTTTAACGGTATCGACTAGATTAGGGATTTGAACTGCTAGTCTAGCAGTCGTCTTAGTACGTGCCATGTTTGTAGAAGAAGTTAATCTTCGATTAAAGTTTTCGCATCGACGATTTTGACGATGAATCGGATGGAGAATTTTTTTTCTCCACAGTCGTTAATGTAGAAAATGGGGACGACAGAGAGAGGGAGGGGAGGTGAAGAAGAAGAGTTTTGGGGTGGAAGGAGAATTGGGGGCCTATCTTTAGTGTTAATAGAATTTTAGGGTTAGTTTTTAGAGAAGGGTAAAATGGTATTTGCACCATCATTTTGGAAGCCCCCTATCTTTTCTGGTGTGGGTATAAATTTGGTGAGGCTCCTAATTAATTTTCAGGGCCCCAATTAAGCGGTGTTAAATATCTAAGTCTGTGAGCCCAATTAATTCAGCATCTTTGGTAAGAATAGTGCATTATTTTCTTGCATCTTTTGTATTTGTGCAGCTTGCCTTTGAACCAATTTTCCGAAACGCACAGTAAACCAATTTGCCAAAACGCAGCTTGAAGGAGAAGGTACACCAGAGATCAAAGCCACCCAAACTGATCAAAGTCTCTCTAGCTCCCGCATCAGCGCTTGAGCAAAACACAGCAAATATTCACATAAAACATTAGAAACGGCCCACTGGCAGCAGAAATTTTGAGAATCCAAAGATGAAAAACAAAGAAATATCTTTATTGAAAGAAGAAATTTTACTTGCATATGATTACTACACCGTAATTAACAATCCCTTGTTAATTCTACAGAGAACCTAAACTCTCTTCACACCTATCTTGATGTATGTGTTATCATAGCTCGAGGGGTTTCAAAACATATTGCAGAGCAAAATGCAAGAGCAGCTAATTAAGTTTCTGCAAGCCTGCAACTTCTCGTAATATGATTTTCCGTGAAGGATACTTAATACTTATACCCTATGGCCTTATAATTAATAATAAAAGCTCATCCAGGACTAAGTGATCATTATCTGTAATTGGAAGTCGAAACTCTTCGACCCTCCTTAATAAGCTGTTTGGTCTGTTGTGTTCTTTTGAGCCTTTGTGCGGACATCTTTGTTAGTTTTCACCCTGTTGTATCTGTTTGTTGCTTGGCCTGAGGCATTTCCTTTTTAATAAAGTTCCTTTCTTTAATAGATTTTTTTAATAGAAATTGGTGTATCACATATAAGCACTTTCACAATATTAATTAACTATATATTTTTCTAGCATTATGTAATACAGGGCCTTAAGACATTTTTCCAAGGTTGCTAATAGGGGGACCGGTTTGTTTGGGAATGTACCAAATTAAAAATAAGACAAAACAACATTTGTCCTGGGGTGTATCCCAAGCAAATTGGTACCCCATTAGCAGCCTTGCATTTTTCCTTTTAGGACACCAACAAAAACAAAAGAAAGGGATAACATTTTGTTGTAGTTGGATAAGTGGCTTATATGTAATCCGTCTTTCTTTTATGCTTAAAAAAAAATGCAATCGTTATATAACCTGGCTTGATTGGGTATACCCAGATTAATTGGGGTATAATTGGGGTATACCCAATTTTAAGTGGACTCTTTTTAAGGGCTAAGGGGGAGTCCTAATGGGTGTAGTTACAATACTACCCTTACCCTTTATAATTCATATTCCAAAATCAGTTTCATTTTTTTCATTTCATCTTCTCCTCCTCAAACACCTTACCGGCTCTCCTCCATCCCGGCCCCACCACCGAAACTCGTCGATTAATTCGTCGTAATCGTCGATTCGAAAATTCCGATTAATCTTCAAACATGGAGCCACCACGACCGAGGGCTAGTCGTATGAATCTTAAACTCACTCCACTACTTCAATTTCATGTTTGCATGTAAAATTAGGTCAGAAAAATCGAATGTTTGAATTTGCAGTTATTTAGCCGGCAAGGTGTTTGTTCCACGACCTTGCCGACTTTTCATGCTTAGGGTTAGTCGGCAAGCTCTTAGGTTGAAGATCTTGCCGGCTGTTTAGTATCTGTAACTGCTTTTACAGGGTCGGCAAGTTATTCAACCAAGGAGCTTGCCGGCGGTAGTTTTTTTCGTCGGTTGGTTATAATTCAAATACCATGCCGGCGGATTGTTTTGAAAATAATGGCTTCTGATGCCTAAAGTCGGAATGGTATTTGGATACCACCATGCCGGCTGTTTTGAAGCCATAAATGTATGGGTAATGGACCTTGCCGACTAATTATGTGGAAAATCCTTGTATCTACTGTGTTCATATTTGTTATAGGCCGACAGGTTATTTGAATAAGACCCTGCCGACTATAGTTTAGCCGGCATGTTTATTATTAGTCGACCTTTCCGACCATTGTTCCGCCGGATTGGTTTCATATGTTTACCCTGCCGACTTATGGATTTTTTCTTAATTGTTCTTGTACAGGTTGCAAAAGTCAAAGAAGAATACTGTTACTCCTCCTTCAAGACCTCCTCGTGTTGGTGACAAACTCTTGACTGCAACACATCGAGGGGAATTCATTGAGCCGGGAACGCTCAAGATCCGTGTACGGAATGTTTCTCAACCACCACCGGAACCAAATGATTCAGATGAAACTCCAGATGAAGACCAATCAATTCCATCTGTTAGAAGAGGTGATGATGATGGTGTAGTTGATAGAACTCCGTCTGCTGGAGGAGGCAACAATGATGATGCTGATGGTGATAAAGACATGCCACCAGTTGGAGGAGGTAATGATGATGATGATGATGATGGTAATGGAGATAAAGATAAGGGTGGAGAAGATGAAATTGTTGAAGAGGAAGAGGAAGATGAAGAAGAAGAAGAAGAATAAGAAGTTGGGGAACAAACCCAAGCTGCAAGTACTAGTGAAACCGGAAAGAAAAAGTGGTTTATCACTAAACCAGCTGATTCCCACATGCCTCCCCCTCACTTGAAGGTTAAACTGAAACCAAGTGTGGCTCTGAAAGGGACCTCAGAAGATGGTGGAGATGTTCTTTTTGGATACAAAGACTCATGGGCATGTGAAATCCAAAATACCGTCGTAAGTAATCTTAATCCGTTTTTGTTTTTTATTTAAGTGTATCTATCTTAAATTTGCGTCAAGTGTTTGTATTTCTTTTCATTTTGTGTTTTTGGTATTTAGGATCTCAAGCATGCCATCCATCTCTTGAGGCGCCAATCTTCATGTTCAGTGACTAAGAACTGGGAACTTGACAGGAATGTGACGAGGTGCAAGCGATTGTCAAGAACTCCGGGTTGTGGCCTGCGGTGGAGAGTTCGAATATTGAGTACGATAGAGTTACCGTATCTGCATTCTGTGAGAGGTTCTACGGAGAGACTGATACAATGTTATTCCCATTCGGTGAGATGGCGATAACTCCCGATGATGCTCATCAAATTCTAGGCCTCGAGGTTGAGGGAAAAGCAATCAGTGAGGGCTTCGATAATAGCATTTCTTGGGAGGATATCTTCAAATTGACCAAAACTTTGTTCGGTTGGGATCAGATTAAGACGGAGTCTATGCTTGTGATGAAGGATGGTCTTTTAAGCAAGAAGTTTAATCTGAAGAAGTTGAGGGATACATTATTTGGGACCAAGGAAATCTATGATAAGGAAGGAAGGGTGGACTTGGTGCGAATCAATGCTACCGCGTCATCTTATTTGCTATACGTCCTAGGCAAATATATCTTCCCCGACAGTTTTGGAAGCTTGGTCGACGCCAGGTATATGCAACTATTGGATCCATTAGATCAGATGCATGAGTATTCTTGGGGTACTGCGGTGGTCTCCTTCTTGAATAATGAGTTGACAAAGGCTTTAAGGGCACTCACTGCGCAAGCTAACGGAAATATATGTCTCTTCCAGGTAATTTTATTATCTAAATCATTTATATTTGCAAAATTATCGTAAGATAAGATTCTTACTAAACTTTGTGTTTGCATAGGTTTGGATATATAGCACTTCCCTACTTTAGTGAAAGACAACTCCTACGTCAAAGTGAATGAGAATGTTGCGATTGATAAGCCAAGAGGACAAAGATACAGTTTTAAGGGTGCTCAGGATAAGGATATGCCGCAGCAGCTTATCAACATGCGAATCGCCTTGGACAAATTGACTGCGGATGAGGTAATATTTGATCCGTATTGAGATGCTAGAAATCAAGGTTTAATCCAAAGGAGAGATGATGTTGCATTATACTACGGTCCCTTGTTGTTCTCCCATGGATTTTCAATGTACGATCCACATCGGGTAATGCGACAATTGGGTTACGTCCAAAAAGAACCCCATTTCGATGTTGAGCCGTTCTTTAAAGTGGTAAGGGAGGAGTTCAGCACGTCCCAAAAAGGTATTGACGTCCGTTACGCTCCAGCGCCAGTTAAAGATCATTGGAGTGGAAGACGTGACCGTAAAGTCGATACGAGTCTTTTGGACGAGGTGACCGAAGGTCATGAATCTCATGAGAAATACATGACATGGTACTTGGGATGGGCTCGTCCTACTGTGATTAGGGAACAGACTGCTGAACAATTGGCTCGTAAGAGGAAGATGGCAGCGAAAGACCCAGCAACAAGTCTTAAGTTCTTTGTAAGTATTTTAGAGTTGCTCTTACTGTTTTAAGATTACATTATCGAATCATTCTATTAATTGTTTGTTGTTTAATTGAAAATAGAAGGAGCATTTGAAGACCTTTGTGAATCTTACATGAAAATGGAGTGATTCATCGTTTTTACCAAGTCTTGACATTATCACAGTCTTCATAATATTTATTTTCACAAATTTTGAGTAAGGGTAATATGGTCATTTTCACAGTCTGTAATAATTACATTTCTTATTTCCGATAAGGGTAGTCTGGTCATTTTCATAGTCTCCATAATATTTAATTGCACTAATTTACTGTAAGGGTAATATGGTAATTTTCACAGCCAATAATATTTACTTTTCTTATTTCCGATAAGGGTAGTCTGGTCGTTGTCACAGTCTCCATGATATTTAATTAACAAATTTTGAGTAAGGGTAATATGGTCATTTTCGCTGTCTTTAATATTTACTTTACTTATTTCTGATAACGATAGTCTGGTCATTGTCACAGTCTCCATATAATTATTGCACAAATTTCGAGTAAGGGTAATGTGGTCATTTTCACTGTCTGTAATATTTAGTTTACTTATTTTCTGATAAGGGTAGTCTGGTCATTTTCACGGTCTCCATAATATTTATTGCACTAATTTCCAATAAGGGTAATGTGGTCATTTTCACTCTCAGTAATATTTACTTTACTTATTTCTGATAAGGGTAGTCTTGTCATTTTTACAGTCTCCATAATATTTATTACCTTTATTTCTAGTAAAGTAAATATTAGACCCAAAATGAGAACATGAGGTCTATCTATGGGAATCTGATGACCCGAGTTACAAGAATCTGATAATTTACATCCCCGGTTCGCCAGAATAAGAACTAGAGGTCTATCTACGGGAGACTGATGACCCGAGTTCCAATAATCTGATAATTTACATCCCCGGTTCTTAAAAATTAGAACATGAGGTCTATCTATGGGAATCTGAATACCCAAGTTCCCATAATCTTATAATTTACATTTACAGTTCACTAGAATGAGAACATAAGGTCTATCTATGGGAGTCTCATGACCCGGGTTCCCAAAATATGGTAATTTACATCCCCAATTCACCGTAATGAGGACACATGAGGTCTATCTATGGGAATCATCCAAAAATCTAATAAGTTACATCGGAATAGGGTTTGTTTGAGGTTTTAGAGAATATTCCAAAGGAATCTTACCCGTAAATTGATGGATTCGTCGTTCCTACCAAGTTTCTGAATTACAGTGGTCCACTCCCGGCCAGGTTTGGATCTCGGAGCCAGGTTATGCATACAATATGCCAGAATAGGGTTTTTAATGGTTTTGGATAATATTCCAAAGGAATATACATGAAAATGGATGGATTCATCGTTCTTACAAAGTTTCCGACTTATAGTTGTCCACTCCAGGCCATGTTTCGATCTCGGAACCAAGTTATGCATACAATATGCAAGAATATGGTTCGTTTAAGGTTTCGGAAAATATTCCGAAGGAATCTTACCTGAAAATGGAGGGATTCATCGTTCTTACCAAGTTTCCGACTTATAGTGGTCCACTCCCGGACATGTTTCGATCTCGGAGCCAGGGTATGCATACAATATGCCAGAATAGGGTTTGTTTAAGGTTTAAGAGAATATTCCAAAGGAATCTTACATGAAAATGGATGGATTCATCGTTCTCACCAAGTTTCCGACTTATAGTGGTCCACTCCTGGCCATGTTTCGATCTCGAAGCCAAGGTATGCATACAATATACCAGAATAGGGTTTGTTCAAGGTTTCGGAGAATATTCCAAAGGAATCTTACCTGAAAATTGAGGGATTCATCATTCTTACCATGTTTCCGACTTATAGGAGTCCACTCCCGGCCAGGTTTCGATCTCGGAGCCAGGGTATACATACAATATGCCAGAATATGGTTTGTTCAAGGTTTCATATAATATTCCGAAGGAACAGGTGTTGTGTTACGCGAGAGACAGAGGAGAGCCTTTGTCGATTGAAGAGCAAACCAAGCACATTCACTATGCTAGCAATGTTGACAATGAGGATGCCTATGAATTGTTCAAGCAAGCTGATGCTGAAGTAAAGAGGGAAGAAAAATCCACGAGGGAAGCACAAGCCAAGATGAATGCTGACAAAAAGAGGGCTCGTTCCCGTGGTGATGGTAGTGGTAGTGGTGGTGGTCGTGATAATGCTAAACGGGGTCGTGGTCGTGGTGGTGAATGAATGCATTTCTAGTTTATTTCTTTATGTTGTGGTAGACAATTATTAAGGTTAATTGTTGGACATATGTTTTTTTTAAGGTTTATGGGACATGTTTTCGTATTTTGGACAAAAAATGTTGGATATCTGGTTGTTGAATGAATGGTTTGTTTAGCTATGTAAAGTTTCAATAATTACGCCGGCAGGATTTTGTTGAATTATATTGCCGACTAAACCATGGCTGGCAAGGTAGTGAACTATTATGTAAAGTTTCAATAATTACGCCGGCCTTGACAGCTTCAATGGTGTAGTTACCAGGGTCGGCAAGGTAAGCAAATTAATACCTAGCCAACTATTATACAGCTGGCAAGGTATTAAATTATCGACCCTGCCGACTATGTGTTGCATAAAATACCTTCTCCTGATGCCTAAAATCATAATAAGGTCGGCATGGTTATAAATCATGATCTTGCCGACTATATAACAGCCGGCACGCTAATGACCAAATACCTTCCCGACTGTTATACAGAAGAAAATGAACTCCTGATGCCTAAAATCATAATAAGGTCGGCAGAGTAAAAAAATTACGACTCTGCCGGCCAAACTTAGTCGGCATGTTTGGGAAACAAAAACCTAGCCGGCGATTTCAAAATTCAAATTTTTGCAAGTACAACAAGTGCATTGATTGACTACCATAACGGCCAAATTTTGGCACTATCCTATAAATACACTAGTTCTATGTACAACAACAACACAAACATATTTGCATATACTCTCCAAAGCTCATATATCATATACTCCATCTAACTCTCCCAATACCTATACAAACAACAATGGCATCATTTGATTCAAATGAAGATTTGACAATCACCAAAGCTTTGTACGCGGAAACTCAAGTTAGAAGGCAGTCCTCCGTAAGGGTGGATGCCGTAACCTTTTGGGCTAAGGTATACAACAAATATAGGCAAGAGTTTGGGAATCCTAATGGAAGAAGTGTTCAACAAATTCATGATAGGCACCTAGTCATCGAAAATGTGATACTTGCTTTTTTAGCTATCCAAAAACCGATTTTGAACGCTAGCCACTTTGGATTGTCCATTGAACAATTTGTAAGTATTTTTGTGGTTTATTTTACGTGATCCATGTTGTTTGATCTTCCTACTAAACACCACTAACAAAGTAAGTTTGTGTTTTGTATTTGTAGCATGAAGTCGTCAAAGCGCGCTACTTGGAGGAAAAGGGGGAATCATTCGTATTCGATGCAATCTATCAATTCATGGTATCCAAAATTCCCGAGTATGCTCCGGACTTCATGTCGGCTGAATGGGACTCGGATTCCTCCGACGAAGATTGATGGTTTTAGTGTAGGTTTTGTGGGTAGATCTCTATGTAAACCCTCACAAGACTATAACTCGTCCCCTAGGGTCGCCTAGGGGTTCAAAGGCTTGATGCACATGCTAAGTGCACTCGTTATTCCGTCGACAAGGATTTAGATTTTATGTTTCAATCAATGTAGTAACCAAAATTGCATGAATAAAGTGAATTACATCTTCCCATATTCTGTTTTCTGTTGGGTATAACTACAGGTCGGCAAGGTTACATTGCCGACTTTTCAACAGCCGGCAATGTTGGAAGTTATTCTCATGCCGACTATAAGTAAGCCGGCAATGTTAGAAATTATTTGCATGCCGACCATAAGATAGCTGGCCCAAAATTTGATTTCGAACTGGGATTTCTCCCTATGACACTAATGTTATTTGTTTAGCTTAACCCTTGAGTACAGTTCATAGAACATTTCTTTTTTATGAACACATATTTACTAAAACAAAGCTTTCTTAAACCTTAGCTTGACCCTTGAGTTCGTCAATGTACAGTGATGGATAGTTTCAAAATAGATATTAGCTCGAATGTCATATTTTTTTTACTGCGTACAAGTATGCTAATCATTTGAAGAGAAAAGTGTGAGTATGTGCACGTGCAACCAACGCAGATGATTATCATTGTATAAGAATTTTATGTCTTGTGCAACTGTACATGATGACCATGCATGGCCCAACAATTACTGAGATATTGGCTGTATTGCTTAACAGTAAGTATTTGATTAGGATGTATAACGGGACAGATTATATGATACAGTTGAACACATGGAGATAGTCTAATGGCTGATTTTGTTGGGACAACTAAGTACTAACTCCACTCCACCAAAGGGTGAGTGGAAACAAACTTTACCATTTTGTACCATTATTAGGTTCTAATGGGCATGCTCTGCCGATCCTGATACCTTTAAGAGATGTTGTTTATAAATAAACAAATGCAATGGTGATGAGTTTATTTGTCTTCTATTACTATTTTGTTTCTTGATTATGAAGTGCATTAACAAACCTTTGTACTGCTATTATGTTATTTTAACAGTTGCGCGGATTGTTTTAGTAAAGCCTGAAGGAAAGTGGTGTCGAAGATGTCATACTAGGAGCTGCTCAAATGGGTCTGATTGCTGAAAAGGTAAATTAAACTTGCATGCATGGTTTTACCGTATAGAGACTACCATAGATCCGTTGTACAGGATCCTAAATTGAAATCACTTTTTAACAAGCACTGGTTTGAGATGCTAGGTTTTGTGGATTAATCTTTTAAACTGTAGCTAGACACTCTTTATTTTCTCTTATCAGAAGCTAAAAAGGCTTAATCCAGAAGGGAGCAATGATTAGATAGAATCATCAGATTTGCATCATTAGCAGTCGCCGACTATTCTGTAAAGGGTCATAGTGTATGATTTGCATCACCAGCAGTCGCCGAATATTCGGATTTGCAGACCACAACTTGTCTTGGCACTAACAAAGTTTTAACGGCAAAATTTCAGATTTGCTTCGTATTCATTTAGATGACGAATCAATTTTTGTCTGCATAAATAGATATAGGGACAAAAGTTACACGTTGTCAGCAGTAGTTTTTTCGGAAACCATTTTTTTTTTTTTGTCGGCAGAAAACAATCTATTTGCGACTACAATTTGTACAGATACTAATAGTTCTAACGGCAAAATCCTTATTTGACGGGCAATCGTTTCGCCGACATACTAATTTTGTCAGTGTAAGATACATTCAGGGACAAAAGTCTTGGATTGTCAGAAATAAGATGTTTGGAGACTATAATTTGCCTTTGTCGCTATAAACCATTTCCGTGACCAAAATAGTTCGTCACAAAGAAATTATTAGAGACGGAAATATAGTTGGTCGTTATATTTGGACACGAAAAATTTCCCGCCATAGGGCGGGAATATATTTTCTCTCTCTCCTATTTTAGCGACAAAGCTAAAAGACTGAATTTATCGTTTGTTGCTAAAAAAATATTTGTGGTGACCAAAAAAAAAATTCTTCACAGAATGGTACTTTTACAGACTAATTTTTGTTGGTCACATAAAATCTTGTCACTAAATAAGTGTTTTGTTGTAGTGTTTCCTTGTAATGCATCTCTGTGACATCTTGGCGAAGTCTCAGAAAAACCACCTTTTCACCCCGCCTTATTTTGAACACCAAATTGGGGCATATTTTTACTGTAGCTGCCGGCATGGTTTTTCAATGATGTCGGCATGGTCGATGGATTTCCGGCATTGAAAAACCATGTCGGCAGCTACAGTGAAATATCCCCAATTAGTTTTTGTATCCCCCAATTAATTTTTTCTTATTTTTCTGTAAATATAGCTTAAGGATTTTTATATCCAAGTTATAATTTGTAACATTGATAAAACCTTTAAGATAAAATAAATCCAAAAAGGAACCAAGACAACTAAACTAGATGACTGTTGCAACTGTATAGGACGACCGAAATTTGGAGTGCCTAGCGGATTCGTGGAATTGTAGGTCTGTTTTTTGTGACGCTATTCGTAACAGTGTTTGTAGTATTTTTGGTGACAGGGATTTTGTAACATTTATAAACGCCATATTTGACGTAACACTTATTTGTAACAATCTTGTAACAATTTCTGTAACAGTCATTGATCTGATGGCTGAGTTTTGTTTGTAATCGACGGTCAAGATTAAAATTTAATGTTTAGGTGACGGGTTTTTTGCCATTTTAATGCCGTAATAACCGTCAACCGGGTCGACTTCCGTTTATTTTCATCCCTCCTAACGGTAGTCGGGAATGACGACTCTCTGATTGCCGACCCAATTTCGGGGAAAAACGATCAATACCCATTCAATTGAATCGATTAAAAGTGGAAAAACACGTTGCAGGCAATGCATTTTTAGGTCCCGTAATGAAAGTATAGAAGGGATTCCCTTGGATCGTCCCAACAAGAGGAGTTTTCTCCTAGCTGCATTCGAAGTTGAACACATATGGATCCTTCAATGCAAGCCTGATCAACATCCGAACAATGCCATGGATATCCCCACAGTTCAAATACAGGGTCGAATGATTGATGAACCTACTTAAAGGTGTAAAACGTGCCATGCTGTGCTGGTACAACATACAAAGACGCGTGCCTAGGTATTTAAGGCGTGTTGTGCGGTTTTGTGTTTTTTAGCTGAGAGGCACGGCAAAGCACAACTGTGTTCAGTCTTTCTCTTTCTAAATATCCCCTTCCCATCAACTTTTGGTCTCATTCCTACTCCCCCCAAATCTTCTATGCATTTTGCATTAATCGATTGATCCATCCATTGGGGCAATTCATTGGTACAGCTAAGCTTAATCCCTCCAAGTTAAAGTGTTTATCTTTAACAAGAGATCCCAAATTCATAGCACGAGAATTATTACAATAGTAGGGGTTTGTTGCAACGGTCTTCAACCCTAAGTTTTTTAATACATTTATTGACAACAAACATATCTTAAAAGGTCTTTTAATGACAACAAACATAATTTAAAGGTATTCAAAGCTCTGTACAGAACTGCAACCAATACTATCGTTGGACATCCTTAGAGCTTTGCCACAGTAAAGGTCGATGAGTTCGACCTTACTGGTAGGACCATATCTTCCCACTCACCATCATCTACCTTCGAGAAGTAAAGGTCGACCATTTCATCAGTAACAAGCTCTAACCTAGAAGGCTCCCACTGAAACATATACAACAGAATATATATAGGGAATACGAGAATTTAATTATGTTACAACTCAAACAAGAACTTCTTGACATGACATCTAACGATTAAAGAGAAAATGCGAGAACATCAACCTTTGGAGTTCGGTCTTTACGCAAAAAGTTAGCTCGGTAACCCTGCATTGAAAGTATCGTGCTTAGAATATAACTTTGGGCAAGAATGTGATACTAACAAACTAATGAATTTTTTTTTAGAGACCTCAAGTATATCTTGGCCAACATGGAAACCATGGCATGAGATTCTATATTCTTGGGCGAGGCACTGATCCAGACCCTGTAGTCTTCCTCTTCGAATCCACATATACGTGGGTATCACAAATACTATCTCAGCGCATGAGCTCAACAAGTTAGGCGAAAAATCATTGAAATAATTATTTTTTTTATTATTTTTAAAAAAAGAGAAAAAGAAAAAGAAGACAGCCTTAGTTTACCGATTCTATAAAAAAATTAAGAGTAATCGGTGATGCTTTTTTCATCAAGTGAACAGCCTCAGAAATCCAAGCATCCCCTTCTTTCACAGACTCGGTCTCCTACTTAATTTCAACAGGTAGTAGAAGTACGGAGTGGGTGATTCTAGAACTTAAAAGAATGTAAAATATGCAAGTGAACGGGTTGTTGCAGTGACGCAGTATGTCTCTAGCTTACGAGTGCTGATATAACATTTTCGATTGTCTTCCGTGAAAAGCATCTGTCAATGATGTCTAGTCTGCAGTATAAAATCATAAACATAAATCTCTACATAAATACTACAGCAGAGGAACTTTTAGATTGAATAGGTTATATATATATATACACACACACACGAATAGAGATGTAAAACGTGCTGGCACAGCACAACACAACCCACGAAATCACGTGTTTAGCGTGCTATGTGCCGTGCTGTGCCGGAGATTATGACGTGCCGTGTTGTGCCGTGCTAGAAGGCGTGCTGGGCTGGACTGTGCCAGAAAAATAAACGTGTTATGCCGTGCTGTACTATGCCGGGCACATTTATTTTATATTTTCCAATATAAATGTTATCCAAATATTTAGGTATTATATGTGTTATTATGAAAATAAGTCAATAGAACAATAATAAAATGTCAATAATTGGCTAGAATAATGGTTCTTTTGTGAAATACACATAAAATGTGATGTATTTGTGCCATGTAGTGTAGTATTTTATACCTATTATGACGTGCTTTCTTAACGTGCTGTGCTATGTCGTGCCACGTACTAATCCGTGCCGCGTGCTGGACTGGGCTACTTTGCTGATTAGTCAAACCCAGTCCGTCCCATGAAACTAACGTGCTGTGCCGTGCTGTGCCGTGCCGTGCTAAGTTACGTGCTGGGCCGGGTTGTGCTCAAATTTTAGCTTGTTGGGCTGGGCTGTGCTCATGCTGGCACAGCCCAATTTACACCTCTACACACGAAGATCTCGAATTGAGAACATCTTATTGTTTTTTTTTTTTTGATCATATTTACCTGTGATAAGCACTCCTCTCCTTCAAATGAGGTTGCTCTGAAAATTTGTCAATAATTGCCGATATAACAACTGGATCACTTGTGTTCACCTTATTTAGTGCTTCATTTAGCAAACTCAATTTCTTCTCGCACATTACCAAGTTCAAATATCAACAGTAAGTGCCGGAATTAATATGGATTTTGGTGCTTACAAGTTCGAGAAGTATCATACTATTGAAGGGACAAAGTGAGTTGCAAGTGTGGATACAAAATACCGCACACTCGTTTTATGTGCGAAGTAACTCCGTAAGTATTAAGCGAATACAACCGCATACGTTACATCCAGATGACGAACCAGATGACGTAACCATTTCACGAGAAAGGTGTGAAAATCCAAGCGACAGTAAAGAAATCGTGCGACAATGATAAACTCTTGTGAGACATTGACGCACGTCAGATCCGAAATTAGGGGCTTTATTAGCTGTCCTCCACTATGTAAACTCCTATATAAGGAGCAGAGCGCCTTTGTAAAAGGGAGAGATCTTTTTGGGTGAGCTTAAGGAAGAATTTTAGGAGAGAGAAAGTAATTTGTTCCCCAAGTTAGGGTTTCTTCATATCTTTGTACTTGTTCTAAGATCTTAATAAGAGTTCTTGAGTATTTCGATATGGTTTCATAGATTGTTTCATAGATTCTATTAACGGTGTGGTTGTGAGATTTCTCGCAACTACATTTTGGCGCTAGAAACAGGGAGAATTTCTAGAAAAGCAAGCTTAAAGTTATTCATAGTTTATCATCGCTCTATTAACAACCTTTGAAAGTTTTAGAAGTTTAGATCTAAAAAATTCAACCAAAAGTTGTAATCTCAGAAAAACAACTTTCATTGATACAATTTTCAGTTCTTTAAAGAGTACTTTTCAGTAATCTTTGTCAAGAGAAAATATTGTTACAAAACGGAACAGATGATAAGGCAAGCATCTATAGTAGAACAGGTGATAGCAACTTGGAGGAGTAGAAGAATCGCAGGAAGAAGAATAAGTGAAATTGCTGAATCATCAAGGATGGGAGAAAGGAATAATAGAGGAAACCAAGTCCAAACTCAGATCCAACGCGAACCGGCGGAAAACAACACCATCAACTATGATGCGGTAAGTGTTCATACTGCAAACACAGATTCAACGGAAGAAGATGAGGAAAAAACTGGAGATGGAGGACCAATAATAGAAAACGAAGAGAATATGACCATAGAAGAGCTCCGACAAAGACTAATCGCAGAAAGAAGGAGAGACGAAGAAGCGTTTGCAAATTTGACGCGTCAGAATGATGAGTTAAGAAAAGAGAATATCAGATTACAAGAACAAAGGTCATGAAGTAAAACGCGTACAAGCTCAAGATCTAGAACAATTAAGAGCACGTCAAGGCGTAGTCGATCTAGCTGCAGAGACGCTAGACAAGAGCAACTCTTAGATAACAACATGGTTGAAATTTTTCAGGTAGGTGATAATATACAGGAGCAGCTCGGTGTTAATCATATAGAACAACAACCAACTGATCGATACATACAGTAAGGCGAAAACTATCGCATGCAAGAAGGTCGCAGAGGCAATCGATATGAACAACAAGGCGAACGTTATCGCACGCAGCATGATCAGGATGATGAAACAGACGAGGAGCAAGGGTGGATGATACTACATGGTAGAGAAATACTGCGAAATCAAAGAAAGCGCGAAGAAGAAGAGGATAGGAACTTCAACGCACAGATCCGTGCAAGACATGAAAGGGATATGCGAAGGAGAAGAAGAGAGGAGGCGTAACAACGAGAACTACATGAGGCGATGCGTTAAAACACGCATGATAACAGAATAAGGCAAGCAGGGTTGAAAAGGCCAATGCAGCAAGACGCAGACCAAACAATGAATGCAGAAATCCTAAGAGAATTAGCAGAAGTAAGAGTGATGATGATTGCACGAAGAGATGGAGGTAGGCGACAGTTAGATGAAGCAATTGAAGAAGCTGGAAAAACATCATTCGCAAGACAGATACAAAGGGCAGGAATACCAACCAAATGCACTTTACCCATATTCACTAATATATTCGATGGAACCACATGTGCAGCGCAGTATATAAAGCTGTATAACAGATCTCTCTTACAATGGGAAGATAATGATGCGGTCTTATGCAAGTATTTTACGGCCAGTTTAACTGGAGAAGCTTTACAATGGTTTGAGGGATTTCCAATGGGAATAATAACATCATTCAATCATCTACAGAGCATATTCTTAGGAGCATACATCAGCAAAAATATGTTAAGACCAGGCATAGAGAAGGTGTTTAGCCTGCGAAGAAGAACTAATGAGGGCTTGCGAAACTTAACCACGCGGTGGAGAACTATGTGTAGTGAAATGGCTGGAAGAGTTGATGAGACAAATCTCATACTAGACTTTATTAACGCACTTTTTCCTACAGACCTGTTGTATATGCAGATATTCAGGATCAAAGATACTATATCAATGACAGAGATGCGCGAGTACCAAGAAGGGTACGTCACTCTTGAAGAAAAGCAGAAGGAAATGGAATCTTATCCCGTTGTGAATACAAACACAAAACAGGGGAACACAAGTCTACTCCCCAAGATAACAAACACAGTTGCAAGCACATCTCAAGGGAGTCAAGAAAAGAGGAAGATGGGAGATAACCAAAAGCTAGTGCCTATGGGAAGTAGCGATCAAGAGATATACGAAAAAGAATACAGAAAGAGGCAATACAATAACAATGCAGGCAATAACAAGGTTCAAAGACTTAATAACCAAGCGGAAGGTTATGAAGGGAAAAAGAGATACTATAATCAAGGAACAGGAGGAAATAGAACCGCATGGGAGGAGATCAAAATGCCGCACCTTAATACTGCAATAGATAAAATCTGGGAAGCAGCGATCTTAATGGAAGACATACCAGAACCACCAAACATGGGTCATGAACCCGTATCAGGAAGAAGAATTAGGGAGTTTTGTGCTTATCACCGCTTCCACGGTCACACCACCAGTAACTGTCGGAATGTGCAGAAAATCATACTAAGAATGGTAGATCATGGGAAATTAAGTCATTTCCTAGTGCAGCAGCAACAAAATTTACCACCACCACCACCAGAAGGTCAGACACCAGGAATGGAAGCTGGAAAGCAGACATATCAGATTTAAGTGGGAGCGAAGGCAAAGAATTTATACTATTACTCAATAATACACTCATTCAGAAACATAGAGGATTTTCACGATAATGTCTTAAGTCGAGTTCATGCGAGAGATAATAACAGAAAAAAGATACTCAACCTGGCAAAGATATCACCATTGAAGGATTGGCAGAGGCAACCAATTTCATTCAACGTAGAAGAAGTACCAGGAGGTGGATAACTACATGAGAGTCCATTAGTGGTAAAGTTGGACATCAACCCAAAAACAAAGAATGATGAAGTAGAAGATGACGACGTAGACGCATGGGAAATAAATAGGATACTAATAGATCCTGGTAGTTCGGTTGATATACTGTTCTAGCATACTTACAAGACTATGGGCGGAAGAGATGATGAACGCATCCCATTAACATACAAGATTTATGGTTTCAATGGATCAGCCAATAAGCCAAAAGGAGAAATAACGATGCGAATCCCACTCAAGAGCATAACCATAGAAATAGTATTCTGTGTAGTTGATGTAGAGTCTCCATATAATGCCTTGATAGGCAGGCCATGGTTGCACAGCATTCTGGGCGTGGCATCAACCTTTAATCAATGCATCAAATTTCCTTTACCTCAAGGCGTAAGAGTAATACGAGGGGATCCAATTGAGGTAAAGAACTGCCATGAGATTGATGTTGATAAAAGTGAAGAGCGTGCGCATAAGAGAAGAGACTGGAAAAAGGAAATACGAGAAGGAAAGCAAAGTGAGAGACTAATGGTTGATGTTGTGAACTAGAGTAAAGAAATAAACAAGACTTTTACTAAGGCGACAACTTTCGCACATGAAAATGCAGATAACAAGTGGGTTAGAAAGAATGAATTCCATATAGGAGAGATGGTGTTGAGACGAGAACCACCATTCCAGAGAAATGGAAAAGGAGAGGCAAAGGACGCATGGGTTGGACCATTCATGATTAAGAAAGCTATTTGTAATGAACTGTATGAGTTGATGGAAAATAATGAAGCAACACAAGTTGGACGAATTTGGAATCAAGTATATTTGAAGAAGTATGATCCATGCGGCAATAATAACAAGATAGAAGAAATAGCTAATGTGCGAACAAGTATATTAGAAAGTATACGCAAACTTAATGATGCAAAAAAGGCGAAAGAAGCAACCAAGTCATCCCAGACATAGAATTTTATAATTATCATGTAAGCAAATAAATGAAGAAACAAGACATCAGAGTTGTACAAATCAAGCATATGAATGAAATTGAGAAGTTTTCCTTCCTTAAAATATATTACATATAAGAAAAAGGCAAAAATAAGACCTTATAATAAGACCTTAGCAAAAGGCATCAGAAGTAAAACCTCTAACAAAGGAGGCCAGGCATCCAATTGTGGCGTGCACCCTAGTTCGCATAATAACAAAAGGAAAAAATAAGACCTAACGCGCGTCATAATTGGGGAAAACCCATATTAACATGACTCAGGTGAAAGCTACACCGACCCTGGAGCCTGAGTCATGGAGATTTGAGGTGAAATAAAAGCCCATCCAGTAGAGCGCCTTAGTCGAAAGACTAAGGTAAGAAGCTCTCTACTAAGGAGTGCAGAAACTCGATCAGGGCGCCGAGGTACACGGTTGAGTCAAGAGTGCCTGGGGCGTACCTGGCCTCTCTTGGCAAGTCCTGACTATGATGCACTCGGTCCTCAAGAAACCCCACTTAGGGTTCGGTCTCGTAACCACAAGCCATATCGGCAGAGGGATAAGAGGCTGCGAAAACAACTGATTGTTGCATCACTGGATGGGAAGAGCCCACTCTAACCCGGTAGGGGTAAGCTTCCTTGAAAGGGCAGTCAGGGGAATATAAGGACGGCACCCTCCATTAGGGAGATGAATTGTGTCAAAAGACGTAAATATCATGGGGCTATGACTAAAAGGAGAGCATAGGCCTGTCGTATTTGCGCGCCAATATATCCTGCAGAGGCAATAATACAAGAGATGGTAAGGTGAAATAAATGGGTCATTACATGAAAGTGTAAAGACTTCATGCGATTTCGCCGCACAAAAACAATTATTATATATAGGTAAAATAGGACCTCTAATTAGGGAGGCACAATAAGACCTCATGAGAAAAAGAAAGAGTAAAATTAATATTATTTTGCAGAAAAGAAAAGCGCTCAAAGGTTAACGCACACACATAAACTCAAGAGGCAAGAGGACGTATAGACACGAAAATAATAACAAAAGGTATAGATGAGGAAGCATATGAAAACACACTCATAAGGTACAACAAAGGAAAGGTAATTAAGATATGATACTAAATAATATCGCTATATAACAGATGTATGCGAATGCATAAATGATAGATTACCACATAATGAAATACCGCATATAATAGATACACACATGAATGCTAGCTTTATATATAACATATATGGTATTAAACAACATATGTATAATTCAATCATCTAGCGACGATTAACAAAGGAAAGAATGGGAATGCAAGCATACAAAGGAATGTTATTCGCCCCCATATGATAGACTCACGCACATGTTACACATTATATATTATTATTGACGCGTGTGTTACATGTCAACACATATGATATATGCTATTATCTATGAAAGAACACTTTTCTTTCAATTAATGACAAATTGCAGGATTAAAGATTATACATTAAAGAAAAAAGATGTACATTCAAATCTTAAAAGCCACAAGGAAATCAATGTACAAAGGATGGAAAAGGAGTACATAATACAAAGAGTAGGACTTTACAAGTGGAGAAAGAGAAAGCAAAACAGATTTCAGAAAATGCGGCTATTTCCCGCCCATATCATCTTCGCCTTTTTCTTCAGCTCCAGAATCACCATTATCTTCATCTTCAGTTTCTTCATATTCTTTATACTCTGCTTCGCTGTCAGAGATTTCAGAGCCATCTTCATTATCTGAGACTTTAGCGAAACTGTAATCTGGTATGGGAATATTATTATCAGTACATATCTCCAACGTATTCTTCTTAACGGACGCATCACGAATACGAACTGCATCCTTAGTTAAAATGGAAACAGTAGTCACTAGCTTCTTTTTAAGTCTGCGACATTTATTGTTTCTGTTGGAAAGCTCCACCTTCAAGTTCTCAATCTCCTCAAGATGCTTCTTTTCGGTAGCCGCAAAAGGAAATAAATTTTTTTTTTATTAAAGCCGCATGCAAACGAAATACAGAGAGCAACACAAAAATGAAGACAATATAAAAATATAGACAACCTTCTTTTTCAGAAATAATGGATCTAACCAATTCAGCATGATCAGACTCTAAGCTAACATTTGTAGCTAAATCATTCCTAGAATTATCAATAACCCTAGCATCCCAATCAAACTCAACATCATTTTCTATTAGAAGTCGAGATCGGATCATATTCTCTCGCTATATCAGTGCGTTCTTTTCGCTTATAGTTAGATCTCTCTCCACTTGAACTTGGAGATTAACCTCATGAAACTCCTTTAAATCTTTCGCACCCTTGAGAACAACCTGATCCTTCTCAGTAATGAGAGTGTTATTTTTCGCCTCTAAAGCCTTAATCCTTTCTTTGGATTCACGAAAACGACGTCTAAAACCATTACTAATGGATAAGGAACTCCTATGATCACGATTAAGAGTTTGGTACTTCAACCTGAGATCCTCCGTGGTAAAAGTTCTTAATTTGTCATCATAAATGTTATTCAAATAAGCGTTAAGATGCTCTAGAAGGATCTCATCATCAACAGGATAATGAATTTTCTCATCAGTCAAGTTGTAAATCTCTGCAAGAACGGGCAATTAAAAGGGAGCGAAAAGAACACATAAGCAAAAGGGCGGGAGAAATAAAGAATTACGCACCAACCAATTGATCATTCCTCTTGCGAAGCTTAGTGACATCATTTTTATAAGTAGAGACCTCAGCTTCAAGTTTAAGCTTTTCAGCCTCGAGAGAATGAAGTTTTCTTAGAAGGTCTGTAGTGACAGCATGAAACATCCGAGCGTACTGCATTAACAAAGAGTAAGCGAAAAAATCAATAAAAGACGCAGACTCACAATGAATATTGAAGCGCAAGAAAGAAACTTACCAAAGATCCAAATGCAAATTGGAAGCTTGGAGTCAAGGCAGAGGCAACGCCATGAAGAGAGTCATGACTCAAAGAAGGGGCATCACATATCTTTACCACAACCTCACACGCGCGACCCAGAGGGGTATTACCAACACCGCACAAGGTATCAGAAAAGACGCTGGACAGATTGCCCATTGAAGATGAGGAAACGGAATTATCAGGAGGAAGGAGAGTGTCATCCTCAGAATAAGAGGGAACTGGGGAAGACACCTTTCGCTTCTTGAGAGGATTCTGAGAGGCAGACTTAGAGACAGTCTTCTTACTCTTACCCTTAGAAGGAAGAGCGTCGTTATTAGAACACTCAGTGTCTCCAGCTTCCACCTACACGCATAATGAGAGATAAGAAACAGAAGAAACAATATTGTTAAAATTCAAGGTTCGAGTATTTCTTACTTCATTATCACGCGAATGTGACGCATGAGACGCATTTTTATTAGCCTTCCTCTACTGCTTCGCAATCTAAGATTAAAGGAAATAATGAAGGAAGTGAAGAACAATAGAGTAGAAATAAATAGAAATACAAAGGAAAAAGTAACATACCACATCATGTTCCTCGGGCCATCTAAACTCCCAAGGTTTATAAGCGGCAAATATCTCAGGAAGAGGGAGATCAGACCCATCAGCACCTTTGCCAGTAATATAAGGACCCCCCAAAATGATGGGATACTCCAGTCAACGAGTATCCTTAGATTTACGAGCGGTGTTATTAAAGGAGTCATGAAAGTCAACATCCCGCATGATCCTATGGTCTTCTGAGAAACCATCTTTCCTCATCAAGCGAATTCCCCAGCGAGTTGATTCATTCTTCATGATACCAACTTCATAATGAAGAAAGAAATTCTCAACAGTATACTCTGTTGGTATGATTTCTTTTTGCGCGTGTTTTGGATTCCTTACATCTTCTGGGTAAAGAGATTCTAACCCGGCAGCACGACGAGCATATTCTACCATAATCCTGATGCAATCACCACTCAACTGGAATATGCCGCGCGAAAACTTCGCGTGAGAAAGAAGCTCGTAAAATAGAGGAATTTGAGGATTATAAAGGGGAATGGGAAGGCCATCGAGCAGCTGCCCGAGCGAAATAATTATTTTCTGATCATCCCATTGATCAAACGAAAACCATTTAGGTTCGAGAGATGAAGAAGGTCTTGATTCAGGAGGAACGGATAATGTAAAACCTCTTTGCTCGAATTCAGCTTTTAATCTATCGAACTCTTTGACATTCTTCCAACCAGGCTTCAGAACCATTTTTAGAATGGGAATGGAGATGAGAATTTAACTAAGATGATCAAATCAATCAAGATCAGGATGATCAAGATGATGGAAATAAACAGAGCTTGAAAATAAGAAAAGAACAATTGGAAGAAAATGCGAAGAAAATAAAGATGATGGCAAAGAGTGATCAAGGAATGAAGATGAACAGCAGCAGCAGACGAAAGTTGCAGAGAACAAGAGAGAAAGTAAAAAGAAAGAAGAGAAGACGTGTAGCAGTAAATAAAGGATTTTCATCCTAACTCCCGAGAGATTTCCTTCCATCAGTGCATTGATTAAGAACAAGCGGATAAGAAGAGGAGGTTATTAAGGACGTGTCAAATAACGAGTGGATGAGATAACATGTGTAGGCGGTAAAGCCGAAGGTACATAAAAATGTCGGTTGATAAGAATACGAAGAGATGAATTGGTGCGTGAAAATAAATTAGAGTTTTCTCATACCGCACTCTCTACCAAAAGAGCGATATGAGAAGAGGCAAAATGTGGATACAAAATACCGTACACTCGTTTTATGTGCGAAGTAACTCCGTAAGTATTAAGCGAACACAACCGCATACGTTATATCCAAGATGACGAACCAGATGACGTAACCATTTCACGAGAAAGGTGTGAAAATCCATGCGACAGTAAAGAAATAGTGCGACAATGATAAACTCTTGTGCGACATTGACGCACGTCAGATCCGAAATTGGGGGCTTTATTAGCTGTCCTCAACTATGTAAACTCCTATATAAGGAGCAGAGCGCCTTTGTAAAAGAGAGAGATCTTTTTGGATGAGCTTAGGGAAGAATTTTAGGAGAGGGAAAGTAATTTGTTCCCCAAATTAGGGTTTCTTCATATCTTTGTACTTGTTGTAAGATCTTAATAAGAGTTCTTGAGTATTTCGATATGGTTCCATAGATTGTTTCATAGATTCTATTAACGGTGTGGTTGTGAGATTTCTCGCAACTGCAGCAAGGCCACATGCGAGCATTTCAGTGCCATCCAACCTTGCACCAGTAAGACCAATGTATTCTCCTGGTGAAAGATACTTATTAATTAACTCGTATATGCGGTTTCTATACCTAGCTGAAACAGCATGCAATTCTTACAAATTTCAATGATATTGGGAATGGAATAGTATTGAAGTTTAATTCTCTGTACCAAAGAAGCCAGGTAGTCTAGACAGAAAATAAGAAGCCCCTACATCTGGGATTACTCCGATGGAAGCCTCTGGCATAGCAAAAACCTGGAAAATAATAACCGTGCATACGATACAAAATG
Source organism: Papaver atlanticum (assembly GCA_023531105.1). NCBI lineage: Eukaryota > Viridiplantae > Streptophyta > Magnoliopsida > Ranunculales > Papaveraceae > Papaver > Papaver atlanticum. Next base: position 1,079,147 of record JAJJMB010005117.1, read on the forward strand.
CATAGTGCGAGAGAAAATCATACTAGCTAGGTTGAACTTAAGAGGTTTCAACTTTCAGGGTAATGTCAGTCGTGACATAGGACCAGTACCGTTTTCTCGGTCACAACGCGAAATCTTCCGTTAATGGAAATCCCGCATCCAGCTCCCATCAGCATTCCATTAAGGATCGATACCTTTTCTTTGTTAATTTAACATTAATATCATTTATATAGATATTAATTTAATTATATGACAAGAACTAATAAAATCAACTGAATATATATTTAGTTGATGATAATTTCCAAATGCTGCGTGCAAACAAGTCACCTGGGGTTTGCCCAATGTCGCAACTTTGTACATTAAGGTGATTACGTTCTCCAAAATCTTTGCACCTAATTTCCAATGGCCTGGTGGATGAAAATGAATTATTTCAGTGACTGATGGAAAATGAATCTCCATGATGTAATTTTTATTTTTATTTTTGTATGATTGGGTTTCGTTTTTTCTTAATCAATTTGAATAGCCAAAGAAGTAACAAGTCGACATAGTGGCCAATAACTCTCATAGATTGACGGAAAATGAGACACTGACTGCAACCAAAAATTGCAAAAAGAACCATTACCCTCTGTGATTCCATAGAAATATTCTGAAACATCCCCACCAACACAAAAAGCTTTTCCTTTTCCTTGAAACCTATTTAAATATGGTGAAATATAGTGACACTTCGGACAAAATTTCCTAACGTTTAGTTATCAAACCAAAAACCTAGATAGTAACTTAAGCACATCTGGTGGAAAATGAGTCAGAGGTGGTCAATGACAGTACTCAACATTGGGTTTAGATAAATACTGATCGAACTCAAAGATAGAGAAATGTTGGTAACAAAACCAATAACTCTGGTGGAAAACACAATGAAGGTACCTACCCTCAGAATCACCAACTTGACTTCAGGATCCTTCTCACACGCTGTGTAAACTTCGTGTAGCCAAGATACCTAACAATCCATCAATGATCAATCCATCAGAAGTCCATAAATGTAAGAATTTCGTTCTTCTCTTCGGATTATATACTTCATCTAAACACAATAGTTACAATTTGATATGACAGGGCATTCAACCTGTGAGCCCTATTTAGGATTACTGTTCTAGCATGCAAATTCTCTTCGACCAGAACCTGTGCTACAACAAAAAATGAACTGTGAATCTACAAACATATTGCTATTATTGTTTTAATAATCAAATGACTAGTTTTAGAGTTACTGATATGTGGTATGTGTTAACTTCGACGACCTATATATCTAATTAAGAAGGAATTATAAGTATTTAAATTACATGGTCAACTACGGCACCGTGAGTTGCCATATAGCCTTTGCACCGTGTATTTCCTCTGATTTTTTTTTTTTTTTTTGATCGGTAAAGAAAAAATATTAAGAAGAAAGGCAATTTTCAAAGTACCAAAGCTAAAGCCACCCAACACTGACAGGGGAATAAAAACAAACAAAAAAACCCACGTATGACTAGTTGGTGCTCCAGTTTTTTTTCTGATCTTCATGATCTTCATATTCCTTATATAATATCCTTCGGCCAAGAATTACAATAACCGTGGCTTAGCTTGAGCATGGCAGTCTTTTGTTTTCTGATGTTTATCTCCTGTAAGACACTTCGTCTGACCTGATTAGTTCGTTACGCCCTATAGGTTTATGCATGACAAAGATACGACTATTAGTTAATAGATGATGTTTTTAAAGAAGTGCAAGTATATATATGATTTGCAGTTAGTAGATGTTGTTTTTAAAAAAGCGAACAATCGATTAGTAGAAGTTAATTGTTTATAAGAAAGTGAACAATCGATATGACTGTTGAGATTAGTAGATGTTAATTGTTTTTAAGAAAGTGAAGGTATGACTGTCAGTTGTTGCTTTTAACAAAAAAGTGAAGGTATTGAGGGGTGGGGGGTGGGTCAGCACAGACTTGTATAACAAACGAAAGTGCTTTTATGTGGATCCGAAGAGCGCATCCCAGATGAAAATCCATTTTTTTGCGAAAGAGAAACACTTGTGCATGTTTCCTTATAAATACCAACAAATTAGGTTTGATGAACAAATTACTCGTTAATTAAGAAATAAGGTTAGCTAGAATCTAGCTATAGTAGTAGATAAAATGAGATACGAGTTTATAAGTGAGTTAGATGTAGATGCTTCTGCAGATGATGTTTGGGCAATCTATAGCTCCCCTAACTTCCCTACTTTAGCCGTTCAATTTCTTCAAAATATTCTCAAAAGCAAGGATATCGTAGAAGGTGATGGCTATACCGTTGGTACTATTATGCGTCTTGTGCTTCTTCCAGGTATATATATATATATATGTACATTTCAATTTATTTATAGAATCATCAATTTTTTTAATTATATATTGTAAAGATTAAGTGCTAAAACCATATGTTTGTACCGGAGCAGGATATGGTTTACCGCCGTTTAAAGAGAAGATTCTGACTGTCGATCACAAAAAGCGTCTTAAAGAGTTACAGACAATTGAAGGTGGATACTTGGAAATGGGGTGCACATTCTCTAAGTCAAGCTTCGAGATACTAGAAAAGGAAAGAAGTTCATGCGTCATCAGGGTAGTCACTAAGTACGAAATCAATGATGACTTAGCAACTAGTGTTTATGTTCATCTTCACACCTACTTTGATGGATGTGTTACCCTAGCTCGAGGGGTTTCAAAACATGTCACAGAGAAAAACGCAAGAGCAGCTAATTAAGTTGGCTGCAAGCCTGCAACATTGAATAATATACGATGATTGTCCCTGTCGGATACTTTATACTTCACCTTGGACCTATTATTAGAAATCTTTCCGGACAAAGTACATCATTATTGGTATATTAATAAAAATAAATAAACATGGAACAATTAGAAATACATTTTGAATCTGAATTTGTGCACTTAAAAAGAAAAAAAGAAAACCAGTTGGGTGCATAATTGATAATTCCCATATTTATCTCGTCCCCTACTTAACTAGCTATTCTAAGTCTCAACAGATACATTCAGCGCACTAGGAACTTTAGATGGCCGACAAGTTTAACTGTTTAAATTTTAAACTGGGCTGAATAATAAACAACTTCGGAATCATTGGGTAGGAGGAACAAACGGCTTAATTATTTTTTAGCCTGTAGAATAAGTCATTTACCAACTAAATTAGTTATTTCAAAATCATAATTTAAGTAATGGAAGTTATTAATCATTTTCCTAAGATAAGAAAACAATAGTGTGAGTAGAAGCACAGTAGTAATGCATCATTGCAACGGTCTTCAACCTAAGTCTTTTACTACATGTAGTGACCACGAACATATCCTAATTAAAAGGTCTTTTGATGACAACACACATAACTTAATGGTCTTCAAGGCTTTGCACCGAACTGCTGGCAATACTTCACAATAATCCCAAGAAATCCTTAGAGCTTTGCCGTAACCTAGATTCGCGAGTTCGGCCTTACTGGTTGGACGAGATGGTCCAATTCATCATCATCCACTTTCGAGAACTACCCGTCCACCATTTCATCAGTAACAAGCTCTAACCTAGAAGGCTCCCACTGAAAAATAAATAACATATGTGAGCATACGGGAAAGATAAATTTGTTATAACTTCGACAAGAGTTTATTGACATCTAAAATGCGAGAACATCAACCCTTGGAGTTCGGTCTTTACGCAAATAGTTAGCTCGGTAACCCTGCATTGAAAGTTTTGTACTTAGAATAAAAATTCTGGCAAGAATGTGATGCTAATTACTGAAGAATTGTTTAGGAGACCTCAAGCATATCTTGGCCAACTTGTAAACCATGCCATGAAATTCTATATTCTTGGAGGATGCACTGGCCGAGACCTTGTAGTCTTCCTTCCCTGATCTGTACACATAAGTATGTTACAACAACTATCTTATATCATTAGCTCACAGGTTAAGAGGATTTCTCTGTGTGAAAAAAAAGAAAAAGAAAAGAGAGACGCCTTTAAATCTTTATCGATTTGAGAAAAACTTTCAGAGTAATTGGTGATGCTTTTTTCATTAAGTGAACAGCTTCGGCAATCCAAGCATCCCCACCTTTCACAGACTCATTCTCCTTGTACACAATTGAAATAGGTAAATATCACCTTACGTGTAGAACCATAAAGTAGTAGAAGAAATACGTACGAAGGGCTAGACAACTTCGAAAATAAATTTTATAATTTACAATATGCAAGAGAATGGGTTGTACAGTCTCTAACTTACAAGGGCTGAGATTATGTTTTCGACTGTCCTTCGTGAAAAGCATTTCTCAATGATGTCTAGTCTGCAGTAAAATATAATATACTTGAATCTCCACATAAATATTGCAGGTTTTTAAGACTGAATAGATGAATTTTGATGTTTTTAAGGAAAAATTCAATCATTAAATGATTCAAAGTTCAGGGATCAGAATTTACCTATGATAAGCACTCCTCTCTTTTAAAGGAGGTTGCTCTGAAAACTTGTCAATAACTGCCGAGAGGATATCTGGATCACCTGTCTTCGTCTTATTTAGTGCTTCATTTAGCAAACTCAATTTCTTCTCGCGTGCAGAAGGTAGTTAAATCAAGTTCAAATTTCAACAGTAAGTGTCGGAATTAATTGATGCTTAAACGTTAGATACCGGGAGCTGCTGGAAGAAAATAAATAGATGAGGATCATACTACCGAAGGGACAAAGTGTGTTGCAAGGCCACATGCAAGCATTTCAGTGCCATCCAACCTTGCACCAGTAAGACCGAGGTATTCTCCTGGTGATTGATATAAAGAGATTTGACAATAAAGAAAAGTGAAATTTTGTTCATAGAATAAAATTGAAGTTCAATTCTCTATACCAAAGAAGCCAAGGGAGTCTAGACAGAAAAAAAGAATCCCCTAAAATTCCCATCCCAGTTTCTGGCATAGCAAAAACCTGGAGAAAAAAACCTAGCGTAAGATCAAATATATGTGGGAGAGGAAAATCATGTGAAGTATACCCAGAATAAACCTTCTAATTTACAATTCAAAAATGTCATCACGTCATAGACCATTACTGTTTTATCTGTCACAACACAAAATCTACCATGAACTGAAATTGTAATCCTGCTCCCATCACCATTCCATTAAGGATCGAAACCTTTTATTTGTTAATTTAACAAGATTAGCATCATTTCTATATATATATAATGGATGCATCAAAAGAAATAATAAAATTAACGGAATACATAATGGATAATTTCCAAATGCTGCGGGCAAACAAGTTACCTGGGGTTTACTGAATGGCGCAACTCGGTACTGTAAGGTGTATAGGTTCGTAAAACATTTAGCACCTAATCTCCAATGACCTTGTGGATGAACATTGAAAAATGAATTGAAAATAGAAATGAATCAGTGAGAGTGATATAAGAAAATAATTTATTTGTTTTCTACAACAACCTAGCTAACAGCAAGTGGACACAAAATAATGAAATATATATGATCATGATAGCGGCCATAAATTCCATAAATATATGGAAAATGAAATGTGACCAAGACCGATATTGATTAGCTTTTTACATAGCCCAGCCTTGGCCACAATTACAGTGTTTTTCCGAGCCTTGGCTATCCATGGCGCTTGCTCCAACACCAAATGGACGAAATATGATGAGAACTCAATACACATGTTACCTCCATGGTCAATTATAGAGAACCACTCAAACTGACCAAAACATTTCCAATGAACGGTTTATATGTGATCACCATATCAATCAGTAGATGAGAATTAAAAAGATCATAACGGCCTTTCAAGCAAACGTAGGTCAACAGGTTGTGAAAGACCTAAATATGGACTGTGTGGTGTTAATGACCAGTTTTATGGGACTTGGCGACTTGCATACCAAAGAACCCATAAAATTACTACCTTCGATGCTAGTATTGAATATTTCCTCAACATCCCCACCAACACAAAAGGCTTTTCCTTTTCCCTGAAACCACATTTTATACAACATTGGTATATATAGACATGTCAATCTTATCCATTTCGTCTGAAGTTTCTGAGTACTTTAGAGTTTTAGTTTATAGTTTCCCAAAACAACCGGTTTTGCCGATGTTCAGGGAGGAAGAGAATAATACAGTGTCCAATGTGGTACGGAATGATACATACCATCAGGGTCACAAATTTGACTTTAGGATCCTTCTCTCACGCCATGAAAACTTCATGCAGTCGAGATACCTAACAATCAATCAATCCAGCAAGAGAGTCTATAAAGTAAGAACTTCTTCCTTTACTTCGGAATATATATTTCATCCGAACATAATAATTACCATTTGAGATGACAAGACATTTAACTTGTGAGCCCGATTTAGGATTACTGTTCTCGCATGCAAATTCTCTTCGACCTGAATCTGTGTAGGAAAAAAACCATGAACCAGCAAACATATTGCTTCATGTTAGCTTCAATGAATTATACCTAAGGAAGAAGGAATGGATAGTTTACTTACATGGTCAACTACAGCACCGTGAGTTGCCATATATTCTTTAAACTGCAGCTTTTCTCAGTTGGTGCACCTGCAGAGTTTGTCAGATCTTCATCTTAACCTCTTATATAGGAAATGCAATAAATCAATAATATATTGAGGCTTAGTGCGAGTTTCGCAATCTTTTGTTTTCTGATCTACTCGTACGACCTTCAAAAGATGATACGTATCCATCCATATCTGATTCTTTTGTCAAACATGTGGTGTGGAGGAACATGGCTTTGTCTTCCATCAAAATTAAGGCAAATAATTCTACCCGAAGGATCAAGTTAGGAAAGTAGTACTGATTTAAAATATATGGACCAGAATTTCCAGTACGATTAACTCTCTTCTCATTATATTTCTATGTCAATGATAACTAGTACTCTGTACTCCTCTCTTCTTTCGTAGTAGTTTTTTATAAAAAAAAAACAAGAAAAAATTCAATGGTTTTGCAACAAAAACATCACCATCTCGCTTCCAGTCCATCCAATCCTCGTCTTTTCATTATGACTAGTACGTTGTGCTACGCACCTGCCCATGTTTGAACTATCCTTTTTCTCGACATAGAACGTGGGGGGATGAAAAATAGGTCCTTTCTAATTCTTAAACTCGATCTTTCAAATTCGAAGTTTGGAAGTTCGGAAAAAATTTCATCAAAATCAGACAATAATTCAACACAAAATCAATAAAACCAAATTCATCAGCATCTCTTTAATGTATCCCGGTGATTAAAGGATCAGTTTTTATTATAAGCACCTACGTTTTTTCCCAAAATTATCCAAAGTATAAGCTCGGATCCGGATGTATTTAAGTTGCTTACGGCACCCACCTTTCATATGACCCATATTGAATGAATGTATATTGCCATATTGGTATCTTTCACATGCATATCTTATTGGAAATGTTACTAGTAAAGGAAATAAACTCATGCACGTTATTAAAGACCTTGAGACTCTTTTCTGGTATCCTGGAAGCTGGCTGTTCATTAGGCTGATTGCTTGAGATTTTCATCTTCGATTCTATTCTCTCTTTTGGTTTTCTATAATATTTATCAAGTAAATGTCTTCATTAGATTTATTCGGAAAATAAAATAATATTATGACTTAGCTACTAGTGTTTCCGGTCTTCCGATGAACACAATGCACATTCCGCACCACAGAGGGTTGTGTTTAAATTTTTATAAGGAATATACATTCGAGATTTAAGGGTGGCTAAATTGAGGTTCACCTTTTTTATTTGATGCCTAACAAATTTGGTGCACACATTATTTTATTTTTAGGAAAATTTGGATTACATTAATAGTTCTCATTTATAATCAGGTTCATTACAAGGGTTTTCTATCACATATACAATATAGATTAAGACAACTCCAACATCACTATAATCTTTCCATTCAAAGAGACTATCGGCTTCTACGAAATCAACCATACTCACACCAACCTTTCCAATAAACCAAGAAATGAGTTCGAGGACAAGCTCAAATTTGCCAGTTTGTTTTGTTCTAAACAAAACCAAAGAAACAAACAAATTACACATAGAGCAGATGTGTTAAGATCATCAAGTGATCAAACCATTTATCAAAGTTTTGAAGGAGAATTAAAATATCTAAACTAAAGTAACTTTCTAATCTAAAACAAAATCTGATTTCTAGAAAGGTCTGGGTCGGTCTGAAGCGGTAAGAATCTTGAACCAAGTCTTTGTATTTGGTGTTATTGTTGTTGTAGTATCTGTTGTAGAGTCTTTTGAAGTTGCAGTTGCTGCTGAAGTAAAACAAGTTGCTGGATTTGTTGTTGCTGATTATTCGCGAAGTTAAAGATGCGGAGGTACTTTTGGAGAAACTCACCTTCCAGATTACCATCTCAAAAAAAATTAATCCAAAGAACTTAAATAAACCAAGAACAATACCCAATCTAGAAAACCAAAATGAAAACCTAAAAACCAGGAAAGGAAAACTATTTAAAGAAGCAAAACAAAACATCTAATAAAGATTTTAGATAAAAGGAGTTACAAAAGAGATCGGTTAGTTGTTGATCTACTCCATAAGAGACGATCTGGGAAAGAGAAATCAGGCGGCGTTAGGGTTTGTTATCGGTGAAGAAGGAGAAGAGAGGAGGAAAGAGAAAATGAACTAAGAAGGTCATGATTTATTTGGTGGCCGCTTAGAAAAGGGGATAAGAGGTATCTATAAAGAATGAAAGTACTAAATTACTCTCACTATTAAAATCTTAAACCAAATTTATTGCATTTCAACTTTTTCACGTACTTTTTCTATCAATTCATTTGCTTTAGTAGATTTTTGGTTAGTTAATATAATCAAAATTAAAATATTTTAGAAAATTTACTTTCATGATTTAATAATAATCAACCGATATGAATGTTCACATTAGCCGATTCCTAACATTTGACTGGTATGCAACATACATATCAATCGATACTAGTAACACCAACTCATAATCGGTTGATATGAACATTTCATATCGCCCAATTGTGGTTAAGCAAACAGAAAGAGTTTCTATTAATTTTTTAGGATACAACCGCTTGTTATATATGGAAACTAGGGCTTAACCCGTGCCGTAACGGCACGGGAAAGAATATGTATTTTAAATATATCAATTATATCATGTTTGTTTTTGAAGAGTTGGTAAACAAATATGTCGTTATCCTCAAATCTTTTAATATTTTATTTTTAAGTCATGGAACACTTTGGACAAATATAGTTAATCGTTAGAGCAAATCTTATGGGCGGCAGAGCACTACTTCATTCACTACTTCAAAACAAAATAGTGTCCCTACTTTAAAAAAATTAAAAAAATCATCAAAGATCATTCACCAAATTTGTAGCAAAACTAATTAAAAGCACCAAATTACTTCAAAATCAATTAGCCTGCTAGTTTCATGGTTTATTTTTTTCTCTTTGGTGATATAAATTCCTAAATTTACGTAGAGTTGTGTTTATTCATTTTCCTAAAATTTAATAATCTTTAATTCTTGATCCATTTCGTTTCTTATCTCTTTATCTTCTCTCTTTACCTATTACCATGAACTATTTATCAAGCATGCATAATCCCACGAAGTTAAGGAGAAATGGCAGAAACAAAAATCATGACAAAAAAAATAATAATATAGAGAGATATAAGAAACCGAATCGGTTACCATTAATTCGCATGTAGCCTTGTATCTTTGTCATTTTGTTTAAATAAGTTTCGTCTTCTTTCCTTCCCAAACCCGAAAAATCTTCAAAACACAGCTATTGATTTATCTTCTCTCTAAAAAATCCGGAGTCTAAAGTTATTTTAAATTAAAAAAAAAACATAAATTAATTAAAAGCTAAATCAAATACAAATAAAACAAAGAAATATAAAGAAATAACCAAAGGTAACTAAATAATTTATTTATCTTCGGATACCTTTCTCACCCCACTACCGCTACTTCTTTCAACACCACCATTAACGTATCCACTCCACCGCTCTATCCACTCCACCGCTCACCAACACCCACCGCCGTCCACTACCTCCACCCACCATCACAACCACCATTAATACCTACTGATACAGTTAATATCAAATAAATTTATGATGTATTAATGAAAAAATATATATTTTTAGATTAATTAAAGAAACATTTACTGTGAAATATCAATAGAACATTCATTATTAAAAGTTAATCAAACGTGATCATGTTACAGCTGTAAATTTATGTTCTGCAGGTATAAATACTCACCATTTTTCTAGAGTATAACTCGTGTCATAACGGCACGGCTCGGTAATAAGTAATTTCAGATGTTTTGATTTTGATTCGTTTCGTTCGTCTGCAGTTACCAAATAACATGATAATTGATTCCTGTATTTTTTTAGTTGTCATGTATTTTAACAGAGTTTATTTTAACATTAAAACGATCAACCACGTTTTATACTTTATAATGTTACATGTTTTGTGGCGTCACGTAATTAACATAGTCTATTATTACTCACCAATACCCACCACCACCACAATACCGCGTGATATCATTTCTTTCTCCACCACCACCCAGTGGCGAAGCTAAGGATTAACTAACCTGGCTCTAGCCCCCCTTACAATTCTAATCACTACATAAAAATCTTTAATTTTATCCTATAAATAATATTTAGCGCATCTATATATTTAGGGTTTAATCCACTAAAGTTTACATGTTTCAAAAAAATCACCCTTTTCAATGCCAATTTGTGAATCCTCTACTGCCACCACAACTGCCGCTCATCCTTTGTAGGTTGTTGGGCATAATATTCTAATTTTTATCACAAACGCCATGTATGAGGTTTAGATTGAACAAAATTTGGTCGTTAATAAATAATCAAATTATGTTTCCTTTCCGTGTTATAAACTTTTTGTATTGCAGTCAATTTCATTTGAACATTGGATACCATGATTTATGCGATCGAGTGCCAAAGATAGCATGTGCATTATTTGGGTGATCCAGCGATCATGAACATTTTGTCATATATGTATCATCCATGAAATATATGGTACCCATCTTTATCAATCGCTAAAAACACCCAACCACATCTTTCAAAATACAATGTTATCTGTGTTGTACGACACAGAGCTAATATCGTCCACCACTACTCACAAGCACCCACCACCATTATTTCTTCCACCCCACCAGGGCGGAGCCAGGATTTTGAAGAAGGGGGACAACATTCTTGGCAAGTTGGATACGGGTGCAAAATGGACTTCGTAGCCATTTTATGAAAAAAGGCAAAAATAATTTCAATTGGGGCCTAGCTCCGCCTCTGACCACCGCTAATTTTTCCACCTCCACCACTTTGTAAGAACCGCCACCCTACCACCACCAACTACCACCACTAATGCTATTGACATTATTTTTATAAAATTTATTATTTATTAACAGAAATATATATTTATTAAATTAATTAATAAGGGAACATTTATAATGACAAAATTAATAAGTCATTTATCATGAGTAATTAGTGAAACACGTCACTAATTTATAAAACACTTTATAATTAAAATGGTAATAAATCATTTATTATAATTAGTGAAACACAAATTAATAAAGCACTTATAATATCTTATGAGTAATTAGTGAAACACACTAATTAATAAAGCACTTATAATATCTAAGTTGAACAAATCACAACCATTGATTTATCTATCCTCCTAGTTAAATCCTGACCACCCTTTATCTAGCCTAACTTGTCCAAATTGTACTTTATATTCTTGAGTTATATTGACCTATTTCTAGTTAAGAATATGCCAATTTATATTGTTGGTTTTTGGCTATAATCGGCCGGTGTAAACATTCAATTAATTGAAGGTATCTTAACCATTATAAAAGAATATTTGGATAATGGGTTATTTTTTATTTTTTCTATTTTTTTTTGATAATGGGTTATTTATTTCATAATAACCTTACGGGAAAATTAGGCTAAGGCCCCACTCATGGATTATCCCTAATATCGGGCCCCTAATTAAAAGATATTTATACTCAGGCCCAAAATTAAATATATTTTTATTTTATATTGAAATGACCTAAATATCCTTTAATTTATATATGCTTAAACCTTTTTTTCTCAAATCAACCGATCATTTCTGTGCTTAGGAGAGAGAAAGTAGACAGAGAAAACAAATCGAGGGAAAAAAGTATATCTGAGAAAATCATAGAAACGAAAAATCAAAAATTAATACAGAGAAAATGAAAGCAGATCTGAGAAAACCATGAAATTGTTCAAATCTTTCAAACCAAAGCAAACACAATACTCCAGAAAACAAATCGATCGATTGAAAAAAATTGAAGAAAAAAACATAAACATGAAAGGAAAAAAATAAGGATGCTGAAGACGAAGATCTTTCATCATTAGGTACGTTACCTTCTATTTTAACGATATTCTATACTTTTTAATTGTTGATTATAATGATTCATGTTGATATATGGTGTGATATTAATTTGTTTATTTGAATTTAGCAATGTTCTTGTGGTTTCAAATTTAAAGATGTTCTTCTTATTGTTAAAATTTGGCTTGTTTTTTGATCTTGCTTTCTTTATCTTCTTCATCTAGGAAATCACCTCGAAGTTGTTATATGAGAAGTTCTATGTTAATTAGCTTGTATTTCTGGTTATGGCACTCTTCATACAGTGGTGGTGGTGGTTACAAGAGTATTGATGGTGCAGGTTGTAGTGGTGGTGGTATATCTAGTGAAAGTGAGATTGGAGTAAAATCAGTAGTTTGAAAGTGAAGAACGAAGATCAACATCGAGTGATCCGCCTATAAAATTTTATTTAAGAGTTATGCTTTGTCTTTTTTTTGTCTACATTGAGTGAAATCTTGTTTCTACATTGAATATTATGCTTAAATTTGTATGTATTATTAATGATCTTGTTCAATAAAATGCAATTTTGTTCTAGATATTGGTTGTCTGCAACTGTAATTTTGTTTTTGTAAGATGAATTTTATTATGTGATGATGTACAACATGTGTAACTTGGGTCTACACATCCAATTAGCATGTGTAACTTGCTTCTACATATCCAATTAGCATGTGTAACTCGCAATTACACATAAATTTAGCTTCTTCCAGTTTTGAGTATTTTTTTCCAATTAGCAAGTGTAACTTGCGTCTACACATCTAGTAAGCATGTGTAACTTGTTTCTACACATCCAATTAGCATGTGTAACTCGCGCAGTTACATATAAATGTAGCTTCTTCCTGTTTTGAGTCTGTTTTTTTTCTTTCAATCAGCATGTGTAAATTTCGGCTACACATCTAATTAGCATGTATAACTTGCGTCTACACATCCATATAGCTTGTATACTTGGTTCCGGGACTTTCCAGATCTAAGTCTGTGTTTTTTGTTTTAATTAGCATGTGTTACTTGCAGCTACACATCCGATTAGCCTGTGTAACCTTCATCTACACATCCAGATAGAAATAACACATAAATTTGGCTTGTGTAATAAGCGAGTACACATGCATTTAGCTTGCGTAATCAGCAGTTCCTGCATATGGCCCATTTTACGATGTTCATCTACCTATATCTTGTGTACGCAACAACCTAATAAGTAGAGCACTAAAGCTTCAACAAGACAATAATATCAAAGCTATAAGACCTAATTGTATACAAACTGAAATTTTTAAATCAAGTGAGACTGCTTTGATTCATATGTTAATGAGAATGAAAACAAGAATATACAAATAAATTACCTTGGAGTTGTCAGAATCATCGTGGAATCATTTTATTGTGATATTTAATTACATCAAAATAGCACTGGCACTTAGCCAATTAAACCTCCGCCGCTCACACCACCTCAAACTCCAATACAAACCACCAACACAACCTCCAACTCCACCATTTTATCTGCCAACTCACTAATTCCACCACATCCCGTAGACCACTGCATGTACCTTCAGCAAGAAACACACAAATTAAAACATAAAAAAAATTATGAATACGTAATAAGCTGGTACACATCCAGAATGCATGTGTAATCAGCCGAAACACCTCCAGAATGCATGTGTAACCGGAAGTTACACATCCTGAATGCATATGTATCTGGAAGTTACACATCCTTACGGTATGTGTACTTGGCAGTTACACAACAGGTAAACAAGCAAAAACAAGTATCTAATATAAATCAAAAGCAAGTATCATCTTTATAATTCATTGCAATAATAAACATCGTAAAATGGCAGTAAAAGAACAAATTACACATTTTCAAGGCTTTACAGCAACCGTAAACTAAAAAATTAGCTCGAAAGCATATACAACCTTATATGCCAAGGACATTGAGCACGAAAATATATAATATTTCAGAGAGTAGTACACATTACCATCATTTTTGCTGCATCTAAGATGTTTTTAATCTCATCCAAAGTCCAACCTGGATAAAATCAATCAAAGTAAATATCAAAACCTAAAACAGCATAACCAAAACGTACCTAGATCAAAAAAAGAAAAATCATGTTGTTCATCTCCTCCAATCTGAACAGAGCTAATCAAAATAAAAATAAAAACCTAATCAAACTAAGAAATATAAGTAAGCATGAGAAAAGACCATTGAATCAAATCGAAAGCATCACCCGAAGTAATTTTTGAATCTGTAAATTGATTGAAAACTAGAACAGATACAAGTTGATAAATAGCATGTGTAACTTTCTTTTAATTAGCATGTGTAGACGAACTTATGAAGAACAGATACACATGCTCAAGCAATTTTTAAAATTAAGAGTGGATGAAATTCAAATTAAATCGATGGGTAATAGAGACGATGATTCATTCATATTGAAACTCAAATCAGTCTTTAGATCGTAGCTAGAAATTAAAGTTTACGCATATCACAAAAACTACTCAAAACTACTAGAAATAATAAGACGAAATAAATTCATACCTTCCATTTCTTCTAAATCAGTCATGTATAACATGTCCAGGGGTAACAATCTCTTCGTTGTGATCTCTAATCTTCCTCATCGGCTACAAAATCAACACACACAAAATATATATATCAGAATAATCATGGAAT
The DNA here is from genome assembly GCA_023531105.1 of Papaver atlanticum. NCBI lineage: Eukaryota > Viridiplantae > Streptophyta > Magnoliopsida > Ranunculales > Papaveraceae > Papaver > Papaver atlanticum. Next base: position 1,094,156 of record JAJJMB010005117.1, read on the forward strand.
TAACTAGTTGACAGATAACATAAATCAAATCTCGAAATTAAAAATATTTTGTTTTCTAAATCATTTGATGGGTAATGAAGATTCGAGTACACTAATTATGAATCTGAATTCAGATTCAATGTTGGACGAAACGATTGATAGATCAATCAAATTTTATAAAAGAACCCTAAAAATTTAAATGATTTTTTCCAGTAAATTTAACGTCAAAATGATTGTATACCGATGAGATGATTACAGATCTCGACCCCGATCGTGAATCAAACAAGAAATTTTAGGGTATATCGAAGATTTTAGGTTTTTGAAACCTTAGAGTTGATGAAAATCAAAATTAAAAAAGAAAAAAGTACCTGGTTCTCGCTGATTTGCAGTGATTCGTTTGATTATCTTCAACTATGATTAATTTCTTCTTCAACAACAAAGATTCTTGTGTTGGATCGAGAGAGAAAACGGAAAAGAAAATGAAACTGAAACGGTGAGACCTAATAGTTGTTCCCATTACTTGAGGGTTATATTTGGTATTAATTTATTTTTAATAATTTTGATGACGTCATCATCCGGGAAAAATTCAAAACCTGGTCCCAAAATTAAAATTTATGGACCTAGAAATAACAAAATCTGAAAGTATGGAGTTGGTAGTGGAGGATCCATCTAGTGGGGTTTCTGTATGTATGACCCATATAGTAAGGGGTTTATAGTAGTTTTCACTAACCTTATTTCGTTCTTGCCACCCTAAATTCAATGAGGTCGTGGATCGTAGCAGAAAATGTATTTAGCAGTGGAGTTGGGCATGTTATTGGTTTAATGGACCCGGTTAGTTTAGTTTTTGAATTGTTGGACGCATTTTTGGGCTAAGTTCATTTTGGTGTAAATGGGCTATATATCAAAACAGGTTTCAATCTAATGTGTTTTTGTTGCAATTGTTCCGTAGTCCATACTGATTACCGAATTACATTGTGTAAATCCGTATTTAGTATAGTGATAACATTAGATGAAGTGTTTGGTGAAATCGAAACTAGTTTACACCGTACAAAAAAACAGATAATTCAAACTAGACTTCGTGTGTCTTAAAAATAAGCTAGTGAGTTGCAAAAGACATCACTTGAGCTACAAATTCCTCAATATTTCTATCAGAACTTCCACCTTCATCCACTGCTTCTTTAGCCAATTCTTTCCATTTACTTGCATTTTCTTTAATCTCCTTCCCTTTCTTTCCTTCCATAATTTCACTTATACACAACTCAATCTCCTTCTTTCTAAATATCCCCTCTTCATCAACTTTTGGTCTCATTCCTACTCCCCACAAATCTTCAATGCATTTTGCATTCATCGGTTGATCCGTCCACTGTGGCAACGCAATCATCGGCACACCCAAGCTCAATCCCTCCAATGTAGAGTTGAACCCACAATGAGTCACAAAACAACCTACTGCAGGGTGAGACAGAACTTCCAACTGAGGGCACCATCTAATTATCAGTCCTTTCTCCGGCGTAATCTCCTCAAGAAATTTGGATGGTATTTTGCATTCCTCTGCTTCTCTTACCACCCATAGAAAATTATGTTCGCATTCAGATAGTGCCATTGCAATTTCTTCGATTTGCTGTTGTTTCACAATTGAAATGCTCCCAAATGAAACATAAATTACTGAACTGCTCTTCTTTGTGTTCAGCCAATTTATGCATTCAGCTCTCTTAGGCTCAAATATATGAAACCCGTAATCTTTATCATCTTCAATCCCTTTCTCTAAGTACATTGATGGAAGAGTTGGACCAATACCCCTTACTCGCCATAATTTCGCCATCCAATTTAGAACCTACCAACAAACAATGAAAATTAAAATTAAAAACCACGGAAATGTTAATTTTGCGTGGCCTGTCTCCGGCTTAGGCCAATGCTACCGGACCCAAAAGATAAAAAAACGAGCACCCTGTACCTCGGACTCTAACTTGTCAAATGTGCTGAATAGAACCCAGTCTGCCTTGTGTATGTTAGCAAATTGGTTGGCAAGATAATCTAACAAAAATGGATACGGTCCAACGCCAGCAACAAAAGACGGAAGATCAGAAGCACTCAACGGTGGCAACCCCGGAACTGAAAAGGCTTGGTCAGCCGGGACCGGTGCTTTCACTAGACCCTTTTGCACACTATAGTAAATTGCACCAACAATACAAGATTGAGTGAAGAATGCAGCCCCAATTAGGCCTAGCTTTTTGGTTACATCTAAAACCCACGGTATAAACGGATCATAAACTACACAACTTACTGGATTACCGGAAGTTTGCAATTTCTCAATGAGTTGGGTTAACGTTTCTGAACCGACGATTTTAAACCGTTGGACATAAACACCCGGATCACCAGCTTCCTTGGAACCACCTTCATCGAAACCATCTGATATCATCTCGATTGCTATCGGCCCGTTGAATTTAGTTTTCGTTGTTTTCGAAACATGGACTGTGATTGCTAAGGTGATTTTGAGACCTTTTGAGATTAATCTCTTTGAGAATTGGAGCATGGGATTGATGTGACCTTGACTTGGGTAAGGTACAACTAGTATGTGACCTCCATTTTTAGTATCGGCCTTCTGATCTAGGTCTTTCCTCATTTTCTTTTGATCTGGAAATCTTTACCAATCTTTTTTATTCTTCTTGATTTAATCCAAGCATTCTTGAAGATAAGATATCACCAGATTTACCACTAGAATTTTATAATATTAGAAGCCAAAAATGATGGTTAGGGTGACGTTTTAGATTTACCACTAAATCTTAAAAGAACAGATTTAGGTTGGTAAGGTGTTTCGGCATTATTAGCGCAAGTTTTGGTGTCGGTACACAGGATTATTATTTTTTATACCCGAAAGCGGGACCTAGGCTCCTACCCGAACCTAGCCTATTGGACTGGCCCCACTGCCGGACCCAACACCGCTAAACCCACTATACAACTAATTTGTTACAAACCTTTACGGCGGCGGGGATTAAAACCCTGACTTCCTCCTTACTGGAGTTGATGGGATACCACTGAGCTATGCTCTTGGACCCAAGTTTCTGGTTTATTTACTTCTAACTAAAGTGGATTGAAATGGAATATTAAAACATGTGCAATACTGCAATCGAACATTATTGGCCACAAAAAATAAACATAAAAGACACACGCTTAGGGGTACCTCTGTTTATAGATAAATCAAAACTAAAAGCTTTCCACAACATAATTGAAAAAATGGAAAAAGAAAGAAAAAAACTGGCTAGGAAAGGTATTGTCACAACCAAGTAAAATAGTGTTAAACAAAGATGTTTTATCTAGCATGCCTATTTTCAGTATGGGCTGCTTTGTTCTTCCAAAGAAAATAACCAAAAGAATCAATAACATTCAAATAGACTTTTGGTGGGGAAAACACACAAATTCTAAAGGTATTTACATAAAATCCTTCGATTTTCTATGTAAACCAATTGAACAAGGAGGTTTAGGCTTTAAGGAGGCAAACAAAGTGAACTAAGCCATGATCAGTAGAATAGCTTGGAGGCTAGTCAATAGCCCCGATGACCTGTGGGCACAGATCTTAAAAGGTAAATACTTTAAGAAAACAAGAGCTTTACATTCCAAGAAGAAATCACAAGCTTCTTGGGTTTGGAAATGCATCTTGCAAGGAATAGAACATATCAAAAAGTATAGCATATGGGAAGTGGGTGATGGAAAATCCATAAACATATGGGATGATAAATGGCTACCAACTAGAGAAAAGACCTTGACAGAGTCTGTTTATTTAGGAAACACAACAATAACACTTGTGTCTGAGTTAATCGACTCAGACACCAAAAAGTGGAAAATTGATTTGATACAATCATTATTTGACAGTTCAATAGTGCAAGACATCACCAATATTACACTTTATACCAATGACCAGGGAAGTCTAAAAAGAGATAAACTAAGATGGACATTAACAAAGAGCGGTGAATTCACCGTTAAATCTTTATATGCGAAGTTATTGAATCCATCTAACATCATCCCTGACAAAACAAAGAAGTTTTGGAAAGGATTATGGAGCATGGATACTTCGCAGAGAATCAAACTGTTTATTTGGAAATGCCTGCAAGATGCATTACCTACGAAACAGAAGCTGAAATCAGTGCACAACAAATGCATTTTCTGTAAGACTGCTGTGGAATCTACTTTTCATCTGTCCTTTGACTGTGACTATGCTAAAGCTGTGTGGAATCTACAACCAATGGCATTTCAGGGAGTACCTCACAACTCAACCTCTGTTAATACTTCCTTCTTGCATAAATATAATGAATGGTTAGCAGGAGATTTGAATTCCATCTCAATGGCACTAGCTGTAACCAAGTACTGGTTTATTTGGAAAGAAAGGTGTCTTAGGATATTTGAAGATAAATCTAGAACACCAATTCAGTTAGCATTAGATATATCAAGACACTATGAGTACTGGCATCCAATGACTTTGAATAGTTTGAGACAAACACAAGGCATAACTATCAAACAAATACCACATTGGACCTTCCCAATCACAAATACTTTCAAACTAAATTGTGATGCTTCTTGGTTGTCTGAAAAAAGTAATGCAGGCTTTGGTTTTGTTCTTCGTAATTGGACAGGAACCTTCAAAGGAGCAGAATCAGGCATCTTCAGGACTTCCACTTCTGAAGAAGCAGAAGCTCTAGTTCTCCTTCAAGAAGTTAAATGGGCCAAACTACATAACAAACAACATCTGGTCATAGAAGGAGATAACAGGGCAACAATTAGGTATCTACAAGGAAAGGAATCAACTATCCAATGGCAAAGCATTGCAATTCTAGAAGAAGTTAAGAAGCTAGTAGAACAAATGGTCTCTTTTTTGGGTTTCCAGTACGTAGACAGACGAGCAAACAAAGTGGCAGACCAGTTGGCAAAGAAAGGAAGAAAAAGTACCACTGCAATTTCTTGGTTAGACCAAGCTCCCTTGTTTTTAATTCCAACAATTGCTTTTGACAATGTCAAAGCTTATGAATCTTGTAATAAGAGGAGGCCAATCTTATAGATTCAGTCATCAACAGGACAACTCTATCTGAGCTCGCTCCTAATGAGACCGAATCAAATGCTTAGCCAACTCTGTTTCCAGTAATATATTTCTACTTTCAAAAAAAACAAAAAAAAAAAAACATTATTGGCCACACGGATCTGCAAAGGATTCACATCAATCAAGATTTATGGCTTCTGCATGGGATTGGATTATGGGTAAAATTCCTTTTGGAGCATTATGGCATTCTCATGCTAAACTTTTTCGAACTTTTGTGACAAATTCGTTTGCTCCGGAGGTTACCAAATTCGTCTAGGGAGTACTAATATTTGCTTATGACCAGGTTTGTCGAAACTTGATTTTGTCTATAAATTTTCAATCTTGAATAAATTCGAATTTCGAACTGGGATAAATAAAAATATACTACTGCCTTATAGAATTCAACCCACCATCACCACGATAAGTAAGTTACCAAGAAGGTACGTATACGGTATACCCTCGAATCCTGCGTGCATTTAAGCGTATATCCCTTTTATGTCAATGGTCTTCAAACACATACACATTACAACTGCGCTTATACTATTTTAGTTTTAGTCAAACTAATAGTTAACGTCAGAGCTAAACTTGAGTTTGGATCTACAGCCACTAATTCCGAAGTCTATATTAGATAGTGATTCTTAGTGAAATAACTTTCATCTTCATTAGCATTGTGTTCCATATAAGCAGCGAATATACATTTTAAAAGTGGTTATACGAAGAGAAGAAGAAAGAAGAGAGAGATAACCAAGTAAAGAGTAAGCTAGACGAAGAGTCATCATGGAATTCGTACTTATCGCGCTGCTGCCGCTGCTAATAGTGTTAGCAATAGGTTTTATTTTTTGTTGTTAGTAAACAGAGCAAGAGCAAGAAGGACCAAAGCATGATTAATACCACCGGCAATCATAACCATCACCATAACTATGATGGAGTGGTTGTGGTTGGTGTGCCTGTGTCTGATCACGGCGGTGGTGGTGGTGGGTTTGATCATCATGTCTCTTGTGGTGGAGGAGGAGGTGGCGGCGGTTGCTAAATCGAGATTCAAGATATGTATACAAAAATGTAATGTTTAATTTATTCGTATTGTAAAACAATTGCACCGACGTTATATCCACCCACACTCATCCGACTTCGAGAATCCCCGTTTTTAACGATGTGAAGGTCGAATGACTCGAACCCCTCGCCTCGCCTCACCTCATAGTAAAATTCTGCAAATTCAAGTACAAAATTCACATCACTTCTAGCCTTGTTTCCTGTCTACGAAATGAAATTGCACTGAAAATATTCTACCTAAAAAATAATTTGGTACATTACAAGTAGGGCCCTCTACAACATATATTGTCAGACTAAAAGATTGCTCATCTGGCTGGAGTATCATATTGATGCACCCACTTTTGAAAAGATTTTCTTGCAGATATCATGTGCAATAACATGTGATACATGTCAAGAACAAAGGTGGGAGAATCATTGAAAATCTTCATATTTTATGCTAATCAGGTATCTCTTAGAATTTTAGTGATTGCCCATCAAATGTTTAAGACACCTGTCAGGATATGTCGATATGTCTCCCTCGACCTCTTTCCTTAAACCCAACCAAATCATTTTTTGATTGATAAATAACTTGTAGCTAGTAACTCATGTCATTGTCATCATCACCCAATAATTTTACTACTTTGGTGATGTTGATAGCCCAGCCAAATCGTTGAAGTGAACCATAGAGTTCATACTCTGTGTGTTCCGCCATTCAGAATTTGCAGTTCAAATTCTGGTTGCTGGTGGTACTTAAGAGTAGAAGTTGGAGATTTTGTATCCTTCATTGCGGCGAGTAACATACGTTTTTAGAAGCTGTTGTTGGGTCAGCTGGACTAGCAAGATCTTGGACCTCTTACGTTGCTGCACGTATTTAGTGTGAACCTGATTCTCTGCACAAGATCTTGGACTATTCTGCAATTTTTGCTGTTGTGCTGTCAATCACGTCCCTGTATCAGTGTTTGGTACCCGAGGATCTTCGATGCTGAACTGGATTATATCTATTTGCCGTGACATTAACGTGTTGCCACTACACACTGTAAACCTCTTGCTTAAACACTACTTATATATTGCCTACTAATAAAACAACTTTAGGTTCATTTTTTGGAAGAACAAAAAAAAAACTGAAAGAAAAGATGACTAATGGAAACAATCAGACTCAGTCTGCTAAACATGAGAGTAATTCGGAAGCTATGGACATCATCGAGAAAGCCAATCGACCCGTAACACTAAAGGTAAGTAAGCGTTTAATGCCGATTAATCATATCTATTTCGGCAGATCTATGGTATCAATATGCCGATTACCTAGTTGCTAATGATAATTATACTAATAATTTGATGCAGTTTGAAGAAGTTTCTTACAAGATCAAACTCAAGAATGGATCAGGAGGGAAAGGGCAAAAGATGGTGGAAAAAACAATCTTAAATGGAATAACAGGTTCAGTGCAGCCTGGTGAGATGCTAGCATTGTTAGGTCCATCAGGTAGCGGAAAAACTACATTGTTATCGGCTTTAGGAGGTCGCCTTGGCGGACGTCTAAGCGGAAGTATTACATACAACGGAAAATCCTTCACCAACTCAATGAATCGAAATACCGGTTTCGTTACTCAAGATGATAAATTTCATGTCCACCTAACAGTAACAGAAACACTTGTATACACAGCTCTCCTGAGATTACCAAAAACCCTTACCAAGGAAGAGAAGATTCAGCATGCTGAAGAGGTAATAACTCAACTTGGTTTAACAAAATGTAAAAACACCGTTATGGGCGGACCATTTCTCAGAGGTGTTTCCGGGGGAGAACGTAAGAGGGTAAGCATTGGGCAAGAAATCCTGATAAATCCAAGTTTATTGTTTCTCGACGAACCTACTTCTGGTTTAGATTCAACATCAGCTCAGCAAGTCGTCACTTTGTTATCGGAGCTAGCCAAAGGTGGACGAACAGTTTTGATGTCAATACATCAACCTTCTAGTAGACTTTATTACATGTTTAATAAGATGTTAGTGCTATCGGAAGGCAACCCTTTGTATTTCGGAAAGGGAGAGGAAACTATGGATTACTTCGCTGGCATCGGTTTCTCTCCATCTGTTACTATGAATCCGGCAGATTTCCTTTTAGATCTTGCCAATGGTACGTAATTACATTCTCAACTCTAACCTTAATTTCCATACTGACATAGTTAAGCTATATGATTCTATCTTGATCACCCAATATCCACTAGTACTCTGAATCTGATAGCTTTCTACACGTATGGGAGATCTTTACTCAATATGTGCATTTCCTTAATTTTCAGAAGTACCGCCAAAAAACCTAGTACTGATGAAGTGAATGTTTGTGTCTGTGTGTGTTTTAGGTGTTCATATGGATGAAATGGACATGGGTAAAAGAAAGAAAGTTAAACAACAACTTATCTCTGCTTACAAGATAAATCTTGAAGATAAGCTGAAGAGTGAAATGGATTCGGAAGGCAGCTTGTTAGATTATAAAAATCATGATGATATGGATTTTGGTAGATGGAGTATAAGTTGGGGTCAGCAATTCTGGGTATTGTTGAGAAGGGATATTAAACAAAGAAAGAACGAAACATTTTCATCCTTAAAGATCGCTCAAATTTCTGTTATGTCACTTCTTTGTGGGCTTCTTTGGTGGAAATCTTCTACTGCTGAATTACAAGATCAGGTATGCATTCTATTATGGACAAATTTGCTTTCTCTAAAAATAAAATATTCTTGAAGACAGTAAGCATATCTTGGACAGACCACAGTTACTCAGCGCAGTGTGAAGGCTAAGACTCCGGAAATTAGTGAGTCATATAATTATGTCGGTTAGGCTTTGTTTCTTTCTGATTTTGATTACTTTAATAATAAGCGGAAGACAATGAGAAAGCTCAACAGCACAGTGTAGTATTACATCTTGCTTGGTTGTTTCACCTGCCGGTAAAAATTAAAAAATATACTCTCTCCGTCCTAAATTAGATGAGCCAGTTGGTTTTAAATTTTGTTCCATAAAAAGATGAGATATCTCATAAATTAGGGGATATTTCTAAAACTACCCTTTTAATTGATTATTGTCAATACAAGAAATATATATAATTTGATAGCCATGTTTATATTCGTTACGTAGGTGTTTTAAAATGTTTTTCAACGGTATAAAAATTTACGAAAAAACGTGGTATAGTTTAAGAGATAAATCATTGTTTAGTTTTACTAATTATTATTCATAACGATATTATTGTAAAAAATGCTTAAACATCAAAACTATGGCAATCGAGGGAATTTTATATTGTTGAATATATATACAAAAGCTGTAAGGAACGTTCTGGTTGTTCAAAATCAAAATCCGGTTACCAATCTCTCAAGCTGCAGGTTGATCAAAAATCTCATTACCGGCTCTTAAACTACAACAAAAATACCCAAATAGTGCTGGTTTCATTTGAATAATGGCCTGGAGGACAGTGAAAGGAGAAGTTAAGAAAGGCTGGTATGATTAAACGGCACCTTAAGAATTGTGCAAACTACAACTAGCTCATCTAATTTGGGACGGAAGGAGTATATAACACCTATATAGAGTAATTATATTAATTAGTTTTTATTTGGGTGCCACCGAAAAAATAGCACCAAAAACACCAAGGCATCCTACCTCTTCATTATGAATATGTCACTTACGACTGATCCTCATCGAAAGTTTATTTTCATAGGAACCACTGCATACTAGATTTTGTAACATGCTGTCTGACTTACTACATTTGCATGTGTAACAGATTGGGTTATTGTTCTTTTACTCCATGATATGGGGATTAATCCCACTTTTCCAAGCTTTATTCGCATTCCCACAAGAAAGGCTGATGCTTACTAAGGAACGATCGTCAGGCATGTACAGGCTCTCATCCTATTTCATGGCAAGATCAGCAAGCGACCTACCAATGGAACTTGCTCTTCCCTTTGGATTTATCATCATAACTTACTGGATGGCAGGCTTAAAACCAACAGCTTTTCATTTCTTCAAAACATTAATTGTCGTTCTTTACACAGTTCTAGTTTCAAATGGAGTAGGGCTCGCAATTGGTGCAATGGTCATGAATCTTAGGTCTGCAACAATAATGGCAGCAGTCATAGTGAATGCATTCTTTCTAGTTGGCGGCTACTACATACGAAACGTCCCAAGTTTCATAGCATGGCTCAAGTACATATCTGTCACGCACCATTGCTACAAACTCCTATTGAGTTCGCAATATAAGAGCGACGAGATGTATGCTTGTGGACCTAATATCACTTGCAGAATCGGGAGTCTTCCTACTATAGAAAAGATTGGACTGGGAGATGAAGCCGTTTCATATCTCTCTTTAACCACAATGCTTGTGGTTTTCAGATTGATTGCTTACCTCGCACTCCTCCGGGTTGGAAAAGTGTCTCATTAATGGGTTGTACAATACCTTGACTTATGCCCTAGTTTAGACTGGTGAACCCTTCTCAGAAATGGTGGGTTACATACGAAAATGTAAACATATGAGAGTCTGTTTTTGTGATGTATCATTCGGTCTGTTGACACTTATTTTTACTCAAGAAGTTTTTATGGTTATTTACTTTAGACTAATATCCGATTCAAACGGAATTGCAAACATATACGGTCAAAGTATGCTTTGTTGGGGGTTCTGACATTATAGGTCACGCGGACCTACAAAAAGATTGCACTACGGGTGCATTTTGCTGCATATATTATGGCATTTCTATGTTAAAAAATGTTTTACTTTCGGAACAAATTCATCAGAACTCCCACCTTAAGTGACTGCCTCTATTACTAATTTCTCCCAATCCATTCCCTTTCCCGCCTTCATTAACTTCTCTTAATACATGATTCCATCTCCTCCTTTCTTGAAGTCCCATTTCCATCAACTCTGGGTCTGTTCCTCACTTACCATAACTCCTCGATACCTTTCGCATTTGTTGGCTGATCACTCAACTGCGGAAAACCAATCATCAGTACGCCAGTGATCTGTGTCTCCAATACTGAATTCCACCCTCAGTGGGTTGAGAAACACCCTTCTGCAGGGTGGGACAAAACTTCTAACTGGTTGCACCAGCTTAGCATCAATCCCTTGTCAGGCGAGAATATCGTTGAAGTCGACCAGCTTAATAACTAACTTTATAAACCGGCTTTGAGGTGTAAAGTATTTGTCCAAGGATTATCATTAACTGCAGATGCCAAAAACACCCTACTTGATTTTGAATGCTTAATCAGACCACATGACTGTAGAGAAACGGTGGTTTCCTAAATTGGGTCAACTTCCATAACAATATGGGTTGCCTAATGGACCATGGTTTCCTAATATGAGTCGGTTTCCTAATCCAAAAAGGCCAATACTTGGGAACCAAGTTTGTGACTTCTATATAAGGAGGTCTAGGCTAAGTATTTTAGTCATGGAATCCTCAATGGAATCCTCAATGGAATTCTCTATGGAGATTGAGGAATTCATCCCATCTCTTGGGGTGGTATGTGAGAGACCTAATGGTGGAAGGAGTACACCATTATGGTGCTTATGGAATGCTTATCGATTTTGGAAGATATGTCGTTATGGAGTATTCGTACGAAGATGTTGGTAAGACATCTTGTTGAGGAGAAGATCATTTTGGTGGTGCTGGATTAGATTATTGGTGTGAGCTGAAGGCGTCCATGGTAATCTATGTCAGGGTGTGTAGAGAAGATCGTCTCGTTGTGATTGATAATGTGGTAAACATTATCTCGTATGAGTGAAGACACTGCTTTGGATCTTATAGGATGTTTATGAGAGTTCTTGGTGTTCGATCACGTTGTGATGAGTCGATGGGTTGATTTTTTCAATTAGGATGTGTAATTATCAGTTGATTCTATAATGAATAAGAGGTCGTAGCCGTTTGGTGGATGTAGACAATATTCACACATTGTGTGTATTGTTGAACCACGTTAAATCTGTGAGTACTTTATTTCTTGTTGTTTTTTGTTTATGGCTTGCATCTGTGTGGTTCTATTTCTGTTCTTCTTATCCTAGATCGTAGTGAGGTTCATGGAGCAATCCGAGAGATCAAGTGTTTCTTTTTAGCTATTTTATTTCCGCAGTATTAGCATGTAGATGTCTCTGAACCCCAACAATGATATGATTAAAAAAAAAAAAAATTATCAGAAAGAAAAAATTTATTAAGAGAAGAATGATATATGAAGATCTACAAGAGGTAGAAAAACAAAAAACTACCAAACTAGTAAAATACATTTTCCTAGTTAGATATTGAATTAGAAAAATTCAGGTGCACCCTATTACCAGCAGCTGAAGCCAATGATAAAACTAATGTTTTTGCATTATCGCACAGCTCCAAATCTGTCATGAAAGTGTATTTGTCTTTAGATATATGACAATTTCTTTCCCTCCAAATGATCGATATGATAACAGCAGGGATAAGATGCCAGACAACCTTCCATGTGTGCGAAAGAGTATTATTTTACCAGGTATAAGCTAAAGCCAACATCATTTCTGGATATACCCATGCCCAATTCGAAGGGAAATAATTGTTTGGTCCTTTTTTAGGTGGTCCAAAGTCTGTCTGGTCCTTTGGGAAAACGCGTTTTCTGTTCGGTCCATAATTATTTGAAAATATAAAACGGACAAAAATACCATTCCATGTTAATTCCTAGTTATTTTCTTGTAGTAGTTCATTCTGTTTGATGAACTATCATGCTTTTTGTAGATTTGGGTTCATTCTGTTTCATGAAAATTCTACACTTCATTATATTCTACAAAAAATTCTTTATTAAGAACAAAAAAATCAGATTTCATTCTTTCAAATGAACACACAACACAAACTCCAAAAAAAAAAGATCTCATTCTTTCAAATGAACACCTAATAAAAACCTATATAAAATAGAATTCATTCTTTCAAATGAACACCTAAACCCTATATGAAAAACAGAGTTCATTCTTTCAAATGAACACCTAAGAAAAGCTATATGAAAACAGATTTCATTTCTTAGAATGAACACCTAATAAAAACAGAGTTCATTTGAAATAATGAACACCTGATAAAACAGATCCAAAAACACAGTCCATTCTTGAAAATGAACACACAACAGAATAAGGTTCATTCTTTCAAATGAACACCTAATCAAGATCTAAAAGTACGATTCATCCTTGAAAATGAACAGACAACAAACCTAATTCAATTCAAATCTTCAACATCAGCAGTGAAAGACAGTAGCAGAGAAAAGAAAAAAAAACATAATTAAATCTTCAAAAACATTAGAAGAATCTACAACAACAACATGAGTTCGTCTTCATCATCTTCATCGTTTTCATCATCTTCAACAGCAACAGATTTTGATTCTTCTTCGTATTCATCATCTTCAACAGCATCCACAACAACATCGTCTTCAAAAATAGCAGCAGAGAAAGAAGAAACAGATTTCATTCCAATAAATGAACTTTACCATCTTCATCTTCTTCATCAGCGTCAGCAACTCATCTTTATCGTCACCGTCATCATCATCAGCAGCAGAGACGAAACATCACAAATTTTCGTCGTCTTCATCGTCTCCACCATTTTCAACAACAACAGCAGCAACAAAAAATAGAAAAAAAACAAATAAATCTTCATCGTTCATCATGTTCAACACAATCGTCTTCATCATATTCAAACACCAGTAGCAAAACAAAAGAAAAAGAAAATCAAGAACAGAGAGAAACTAGATCTGAAACTAGAAGAGAGAAAAGAAATCTGAAAATGATTTCTTTTGTGCTATAAAATTCCTATATATATGGATCTGAAAGGGTATTTCTGCCACTACCAAACGATAATTACATCATCGATGATGTCATCCTAGGACCAAATTATAATTTCTAGGACTAAACAATAATATATATTTTAAAAATGGACCAAACAGATAATTGACTAGGTCAACTGGACCAAATAAACTCTAATATATTATTCTTAGGATTAAATGGTATTTCGTACTTCTTAGAAGGAGTTAGAGCAATCCAAATCCTCCTAGCAATTTTAGAATGTATCAATAGATGATCTTGCGATTCTGGACTATATCCACGGAGAACACACGAACTATAGAGGTCCACGCTTTTGTGTTGTAGAATGTCAAAAGTATTGAAATTCCCATGAACTGCATGCCACACTAGAAAGTTTATTTTAGGTGGGATGCTTGGTTTCCAAATGAAGTACCACGGAATTCAACTATACCATCATCTGAAATCATCTTCTCATATAATGACTTGACCGTAAAGGAACCAGTGGAGGTTAAAGACCATCACATTATGTCTGGTAACATATTAAGATCTGGAGGTGTTAGAGAACTGCACGGTCGAACTCGCAAGCGTTGCTATCTCAAGCTTGTTGTCAAGTTTAGTAGTCAAAACTATAAGTCTTAATTTCTAGTCTACTTATAGCTAAGTTTCGGATTAGGATAGAAAGTGTAGTTGAGCATTAGAATTCATGGCGTTCATCGAATTAAGACGAAGAACTACTAAGGAGAACTTATGGAACTTCTTCAACAAAAGGTATGTGGAAACTTGAACTCATCTATCACTCAAAAATTTATCTACTCTATCTCCAATTTGAGACAAATATCATATAGCTATATAGACTTCAATTATACACATTTGACATTTCGAGCTGAGTTTAACTCGCTTACATATTTCTCGAAATATGTGTTGGTAAGCTTTCGTTTTAACCAAGTTCATCTTATATTCTTGACGAAAGTCAAAAGATGATCATGTGAAAATCGCCTGGTCACATCTTACATGATTTGTGTGAGACAATCATTTGATGTAGACTCGGAATATTTCGTATTGATCATTCGATCACTTGAAAATTGCTTTGAAGCTAATAGTTTGTGTGAGACAGCTATTGTCGTCTTCCGAGAATGTTTCAATGGTTGAAATGAGAGTTTATAACAATTGGATATAAGCATAGTATGCGTACTTGCATATATGTAATCCAAGTCCGGGAACGATGGTATGCATACCCGTATGCGTACTGCTTGGTTTGGTGAAGTCAGATATCTTTTTACTCAAACCGGTACGCATACTGGCGTGAGGTTCAGGTCCGGGAATTTATGCTAAGTTTGGAAGGTATGTGTACCAGTTCGCGTACTGGCGAACCCAAACTTAGTCCGGCCATTTAGGTATGCATACCTGAATGGATAATGTTCTAAAATCGGTTTGTTCATGAACTAATACATTTATATAATAAGGAATGCAATCTTTTGCAAACCGTGGCTATAATGTTCATGACTTGATTCGAGTGAATCAAAATTGATTTTGCTTAAATTGTATCTTGTATACTTCTATGAGAATATAAACAATTGAACAACTCTAGAACTAGTTTCATTTGAGTCATTTGAACTAGTTATGGTTAAGATGAATAAGGTTGATATTAAAGTATTCATATGGCTAACCTCGGTTAACTATTGTTGAGCCAACAAAGGTGCACACGTTTAGGTACGGTTTCATATCTAAATGAAGTCAGTTTTAATTTGTGTTACAAGCTAAGTTCGATCTAACGGATGAAAGATATTAGCTTGAGTCTAATCAGGTTTTCATCTAACGGTGAATATTGAATGCTTTATTACCAAGGTAACATTGATTGCAAACCCTGATTTGAAGACTATATAAATAAGAACTCTAGCAACTGGGAAACCTAATCCCTACACCTTCTGTGTGATACTAGTTGCGACTAGAGTCGATTCTCCTTTAACCTTAGGTTTTTCTTGAAAACCTGTAGGTTAACGACTTGAAGACTTCATTTGGATTGTGAAGCCAGACCCAACTATTTTCTCTGTAGTTGCGTGTTCTGATCTTGCTGTTTTCTATCGTGATTGAGTACTATCTTCTCTAAGATTTGCTCGAGATTTAATCTCCGATAGGCAAGATAAAAAGTAGTCACAAACATCTTCGTCTCATCGTTTGTGATTCCACAATATCTTGTTTCGCTACCATACGATTAAGATTATTGTGAGGTGATTGTATTTCTATGCTGTTCTTCGGGAATATAAGTCCGGTATATCAATTGGTTCTTAGGGCTCAACTACATTCCTGTCCGAAGTTAACTTGGAGTAGGCTAGTCTCTGTAGCGGCTTAATACAATGTGGTGTTCAAATATGGACTAGGTCCCGGGGTTTTTCTGCATTTGCGGTTTCCTCGTTAACAAAATTTCTGGTGTCTGTGTTATTTCTTTTCCGCATTATATTTGTTTATATAATTGAAATATCACAGGTTGTGCGTAGTTAAATCAATTAGATAATCCAACCTTTGGTTGTTGATATAAATTGATTTATACTTGAACATTGGTTTTTGGTACTGATAGACGCATTTATGTGTCTATTTTCATCTCTATTGTATATATTATTAGTACTCATTTTTATTCTTATTATGGTGTTTTATGTCTTTGTAGGTATTTTTAGAGAAATAAGCTCTTGCGACGAAATTGGCTCGTAAAGTGGTGCTTTACACCCCAGGATAGAGTACTAAAGGCACCCAAGAAATGCACCGGAAGCACCCCAGAAATACACCGGAGGAACCCCGAAAAAATGTTGAAAACACCCCAGAAAAAGTGTTAAAGGCACCCACCAAAATTACTAAAGGCACCCTAAAAATGGATAAGGGCGCCCCCAAGGCAACCGAGCTGTTAAAGGCACCCGCGTTTTGGATTCAGGGCACTTCACCTTCATCGTTTGAAAAGGAAAAAAATTGGCGGGAATTCTGGATTCAAATTTCCAGTTCCTGCGTATTTGATGTTTGATATTTTGAGGAAGATTCAGTCGGATTTTCTTCTTGTTTCGGATATGTACCAGCATGTTAGATCACAACAGAGGTGGTAAGTGCATTCATTTCAATTAAATCACAGAATCTCATCAAACAGAGGGTGTATTATTCTCGGAATATATTTTTGAAATATTTTGAAAGAAACTCATTGATTGGAAGATATATTATCCTGGGATGTTATTCTGCATTGACTGAGGGATATTTGAAGCGTAAAGAGATAAACAGAACATTTCATGTCACGCAGAGAAAGAAAATAAGAAATTATTACCGAGAATAATATTTCTTTACTGTGAAGATTGTTAGGAGTAATTGGCGAGATTTGGAGGAGCTTCTGGGTTATAAATAGCTTCTGGGATGTAAAGGAAAGGGATAGAGAAAATTGGGAGCAGTTGGGAGTAGCACAGAATCGGAAAATCGAAGTTGCAGGAAAAACAATTTTTCTGCTGGTGAAGAAGGTACGAAGAACATAAGACCCTTAAAGACCGTCGTTCTTCAACAGTGCCAGTGACGGTATTCCTTTATCGTTTTCTGTAACAATTAATTTTGAAACAAATATAAGTGTTACAAAACCCGATTTTATTCATTTTTCTCCCATTTCATCATTTGTGAACCATTTTTGAGCATTAATAAAGATGAATTTTGAGCATGTTTCCATGATAATGATGAGCTAATTCTCGCGTAATCAAGGCACGGAGGAAGCTATTTATGCATGAATAATTGGTAACTATTCTATTTTTCTCTAATTTGTATCTTATAATTCACTCAATCACTACTTTGTAGAATTTTAATTGTTTGCATAATTTTTCCTAATTAGTTGTGATTCAATTAGATAGGTTATGCTTTGGTTAGATAATCTATGCTTAAGGGATACAATTAATGTTGGAGAATATGCTTGATAATTTGTGAATTAAGAAAAAGAGATTTTAAAAATAATTAGAGTTTTGGAATTTTTATCATCATTTATTCATGTGTAATAGTGGAATCTAGTGTCTTGGTTATTTTCACTCTAAAAAAAAAACAAATTTGGATTTAAATTTTCTCTACTTTTAGTTTAAATAAATCTAAATTCAATTGCTTTCACAAGTCTTACGAACTCATTCTTACCACTATCAAAATTACATCAATTTTTGGCGCCGCCGACGCGGACTTGTTTTTAAGTTAGAGTTTTTAGATTTTTTTTTTTCTTTGTTCTATTTTACGTTTCTTTGGGCATATTTCTTTGTGCTACAGGTTTGGAGTTTGGACCGAATTTTTTTTTAAGCCAAAGACTTTGGTGACTAAGAGATTAGGAGCCAAAGATAAAAGATAAAAGAAAAGGAAAAGAAGGACAAAGAATTTTTTTTATTTTTTTTATTTTTTTCTTTTATTAGGTTTTTAGATTTTTATTTTATTTTTATTTTTTAGATTTTATTTTTAGAAACTGTATATAGGGATTTATTTTTGTATTTTATTTTTGGGACATTTGAACACTTGGACATTTTTTATTTTATTTTTTTTAAACCCTACGGAAGGGTAGTTTTAAATACTAACTGTTTGCAGGGAAGGACGACGATTAAGATATCGTCTCGGCCCCTCGGGTTCGTACATGACATAGGAGTCGTGGCCCGAGTCGACTTCAGCGGTTCTTCGCCCATCTGGTATGGGAGGTAAGTTTTTCGAAACACCCGCGAATCCCCTGTCAGCGGGTTTACTGTCTGCCTTAAGGTGAATATATGTTGAGGACTGAATACGGACTTTAATTTCCTAGTAAAAGGCAAGGACTGGCCATATAAGATAAGGGTTCGGATTTCATCACCATTCTCTTCTTGCCCGCCTTAGGAAAACATAATCTACGCGAATCCAAACCTAAAATATTGACTAGAACGAGACCTATAGGGTAACGAGCTTAATAGGAAAGTCGTTCGAAAAATATTGGTTACTCCTTTAAGCATACTTTGAAGTTCAGGAAGATTACTGTGAGTCGATTAGAGCCGCCTTGTAACCCAAGGAAGCGTTGCCAAAGAGGTGGGGGTATCAAAGCTCCTCTGAGCTTCCCTTACTTCTCTTCGACTCACTTTATTCGGATCGATCCAGAGAGGTTTGCTTAAATTATAACGAATTCCTTTTCGAAAGATTAGGAGCCATTTGTCTTGAGAGTTGCAAGGATGACATTTGCGAGATGCTCAAATATTCTGTAGGTTGCCATTTGTCTTGTGTTTGATTTAGCTGTTTTCTTCTTTTGTGAAGGTTGAGTCATTTCTTGACTCCTTGTAACTAGTGTATCTCTTCCGTATACTCTGATTAAATCAGTTAGTTATTGAGCTCTAATGGTAAGAGATATCTAAAAACAAAGAGTATTTTTTTGATTTTTTATAATCCATTAACCTTCCTTATCCAGTCCACGATCGTCCGTGTCCTTGCTTGGAAGTTTTTAGGGTTTCCATAACAAGGGTTTTCTCCTCTTGTTTATAAACATATATTTTTACATACTGTTTTTCCATCCCTAATTAAAAAAAATGGAAAACTCTTCAAGACCTCAGGAAGTGGTGAATCTTGAGATGGAAGAAGACGTTAAAGGATGCGATTCCGTTCAAGAACTTATCTTGAAAAAGATGATTGAAAGGAAAGAGTACAACTCCTGGATTGGAGAATCTGTCAAGGATTTAATTTTTTTTCAGAATGACTCTAAGGTCGAATTTGTAAATCTTCAACTGCAAATAAATCAGCTCATTGACGGTCAGACAAAAATCCTTTATAATGAAAAGATCTTGATCAGGAATCAGAAAAAACTTATCATGGACTGTGTCAAAGCTAGGCATCTTTCCTGCATTGTTGATCGGAAAGTTAATGTTCTAACTCATGAACATGGAGTTTCTACATTCAAAAGAATCAAGGATATCAGTGATACCTTTTATGATGGACCCTTTCAAAGGTATGATGTTATCAAAGAAACTTGATTAATTTTATTTTGTCTAGGAAACTTCTTATGAGAATTTATTCTTGTGTTTTAAGAAGGATAACTAGGGTTTGAAATAGCCATTATTGTGAGTACACATAGCTATTTCCAAAGATGTTCATCTTGCAATGTTTTTAGATTTATTTATTTAAATTCTAAAATTTATTTGGAAGATGATTTTGCAGTATTAATCTTTATGGTTTTATATATTGCAACTTATTATGGGATATGTGTGTTTGCGTCCGTGAACTATGATTGTCCCATATTTGTCAAAAGTTAAGTCTTTCATATGCCATTATGCAAATATTGATAAAAGATTGAATGAACTTTTGACAACAAAAGTAAAGCCTATTATGTCATTATGCATATATTGATGAAAGATAGGATGAACTTTTGTTTATAAAGATTAAGTCTATTACATGTATCTATGCAAATATTGATGAAAAATATAATGAATTTTTGAATATTTCGCAGTATTGTTTTTTCCCTGATCCACATTTTTGTGTATATACTGTGTGGCTACGTAAGTTCTCTTATGCGAGCATTTCCGATTAAATTAATCATGGGTTTTCTTGTGGTTAATTTAATTGAGTATTTTGGATTCAAATTCATGTTTCATGTGATTTGTTAATGTCCAAAGAAATCCTTCTTTTCTTGTGCAAGTAAGGTCGCTCTTGTTGTTCTTTCGGGAATGACATTTTATGGGGAAGAGTTCTTAATTGAACTTGTGCTTAATTTCCAAATCTTTATGGGGAGTGCAGCTGTGGAATATTATAAGAGTTTTCTTGTGTCTTCATTAACTCCTTGATGAATGCATTTAGTTTCGGCTATATGACTGCATCTAGATATGTTATTCTCTTTTGGTCATGAAGTATCTCTATGGAAATTTTATTAGGATCCCACTAGTTTTCGTACCTTTGCCAATTTTTATTGACAAAAAGGGGGAGAATTAATGTGTACTTCACACTACAAATACATATGGTTTACGGATCATTATGTAAGGGGGAGTGGTTTTCATGTGAGATGAAGTATTGACTAAGGGGGAGTTATACATATCACCATAGTATTGTTGTCAAAGTTGTGATACAATTGGACTTTGATGCTGTGTAATAATACTATGACACTGTATAACAATGATTGAGAGCAACTGTTTTCTCATTGTTATAGCTACGGATCTTCAACAACTATGATGCTGAGTTGAACACATTCAGAATCACTGGAGTACTTGGTGTTAGAGCATAGCTCGGTTGAACCCACCAAGCGTTGGTATGTCAAGTTTGGTTGTCATATTTTAGTGAATCAAAACTCATTTAAAGAGTCGCTTGATTATATACTAGAGTCAACTTCGTATAGGTTAGTTTGAAAGTGTTAGGATATGTGACTTACAAGTATTACATGAAGACTTGAAGAATGTGAAGAAGTATGAAGCTACAAAGACAACATCATCCTTCCTCTTAAGGTTAGTAATATTTGACTTGATATGTTTCATTCCCTAACATATCTTTCAATTCGTGCATATTGAAAACATAACTGCGACGCTGTGTATGGTACTCTAGTTAGACATAGTATTAAGAAATAAAATACGAGGTTTATTGCTTAACCATTAAACTTTGTATATAAGACATCGACATGATCATATGAATGCTACTGTGATTATGTATGGGTATAAGTGAAGATTTCATCCTAGGAAACAATGTTTTACATTCGTTTACAGGAAGTAAGTTCATAAACTCGTATTGTGAATCGAAAGGGAAATCGCTAGGCTTATTGGTATTGTTATTCATTGAAAATCTATTTTGAATTACCAATATGTGTGTTTAGTATAATCGCTCATAAACTTGTTTATGTATCTTGGTAAAACTATTCACAAGGCCTGACTTATGTATTGGTATGAATTTTATTAGTGAAACCGATCTTAAGTAATCACTCAAGATGGTATGATTGATGCCTTGTAAATAGCAACTTTTATCTAGCCATTGGGGAACCGATCCTAGTAAGAGGTGCAAAAAATTTACAAGATGGGAATCGATCCTTGTAAGAGGTGCAACACGTTTTTAGTAGATGGGGGAACCGATCCTATGAACACGTGCAATAAGTTTGTAGTTTTGGGGGAACCGATCCTATGGACATGTTCACCAAATACAGGTAGTTACCATAAGTATGTGGGGAACCTATCCTAGTACCTAGTCAACCAAGTTTTGGTAACTAGCGTGACTATGCACAGTACTCACATGGAGGTAGAACCGAACTTGTTTTGGTAGAACCGTGAAACCCATGATTGGTGATTTGATAGGATAATCAATCACATAGTTCTTGGAAGTCAGATGAACCAATTCTAAATGGAAGTGTGGCAAATCGGTTCCAAGATTGTAAGTATGAAAAGGGACTTGTAAAGTAAAGATGACGACATACTTTGAACATGTGCAGTAACTCTTATCATTAATTGTTCAAAGATATTCCTTAATAGCTACAGGAGAATCCCAGGATCGAAATAAATTGAGAATCTTTTAATTAAGGTTTCTTAGTTTTTATATGCTATTTAATTCAAACAATTAAATGCATATCTTTAGAAAATAATAATTAGTAATGTGCATTTACTGATTATAGATTTTTCTATTGGGATTTCGGTCAATATTTTGACAATACATTTCCAGGAGTTATGAAAACTAATTTTGTGTTTATTGCATATCTTTGAGAATATTCGGTTTTATAAATTCCTTGGTGTCCAGACTTCCTTGTCTATAAATATTGAAGTTTGCATTTCTAGCAAACTAATCCTCAGAGCCAGCAAAACTACCTCAGTTGTGTTGTTACTGGTGGAGACGCCTATCAGAGAGGAAAGTACCCTAATTAGGAGAAATCTCTTACGGCCGCTCAGTTTAAAGACTTCTTTGGGATTGAGAATCTCTATTAGTACCATTGGTGGGAAACAAGATAATTGTAGTTTATTTTAGTTTTCGATTGATTTTATTGGCTAACGGTTGTTGAACTTTGATTGCACCTAGTTTGTTTATGCTTGAGAATCTTCTCTTATGATATAAGATTCACTCAAACTAGATTGAAGTTTTGACGGGGATCTTTAGACTGTTTGTAGATCTAAAGACGTCTTGTGATAATCCAATGTTAACAGACTCCGTTCTGTGTGTGATTGATCACAAGAGATTCAAGTTGATTGTGTGCAAGAGCTGATTGAAGATCAAAGAAGATTTGAAGACAAGAATACTTTTTTTGTTCATAATCTTTGGTGTGCACAATACTTGTTTCGGATGGAAAGGGATCCAACTATAATTGGTTTATCTTTGTGATAGATTGGATTGATTAGTTGAGTAGATCGACATCAATACACTTCTTTGTGATTAATAGTATTGATTGCATAGACTAACAATTACTTCTGTAATTGTTGAGAGATTTATCTAAGGACCCGACAAATGAGTTTATTGGTTAAACGGAAGAGCCTTTGTCAGACTCATATCACTTTGTTTGAAAAGAGTTGTTACCGTACATATTTGTTGTTCCTTTACTGTTTGGAATACGAACCAAAGGAATTATTCCAAGTGCGTGACTTACTGCAAGTTGGAGGCGCAGGGATACTGAGGAAACTAGGTGAACTATAGGTTTAGTTGCTTGGTCTAAACTATACGAAGTTGGTTTGATTTTGTATAGCGGCTTAATTCTGAGAGTATTCAATTCGGGACTAGGTCCCGGGGTTTTTCTGCATTTGCGGTTTCCTCGTTAACAAAATCTTGTTGTGTCTTTTACTTTTCTATTTCCGCAATTATAATTTTTTTATTATAATTAGAAGTAAAATACACAAACGTTAATTCCTATTTTACTTGATAGACAATCCCTAGAGTTTGGTTAAGTCCGAACCTATTATCAAGTAAACATACCTCGTTGTTGTATTGTGTCGATCTCGTATCCATAGACGATCACACGAAGTGTGAACCGATTAGTTCTATTGTTTCGACTCAGTCCATAGAAAATCACTTTCGGAAAAGGACCTATAGGTGGAAAAGTTTTTGATTGAGGTATATTTGGGTACACTCGTCTTTTCACTTGGAAGTGACGAAGATTTCGAGTAATGTTGAAGAACCAAGGAAATCAAGCATTTGGATTGAGAGCTACAAAGTTTATTTGTTTTGTATTCCATATGTATTGATAGTTTTGTCACTAAAATTGACCAAGGGGGAGATTGTTAGAGCACTGCTCGGTCAAACTCGCAAGCGGTGCTATCTCAAGCTTGTTGTCAAGTTTAATTGTCAAAACTATAAGTCTTGATTTCTAGTCTCTTACAGCTAAGTCTCCGATTAGGATAGAAAATGTAGCTGAGCATTATACTTCACGACATTCATCGAATGAAGACGAAGAACTACTAAGGAGAGTTGTGGAACTTCATCAACAAAAGGTATGTGGAGACTTGAACTCATCTATCATTCAAAAGTATATCTACTCTATATCCTATTTGAGACAAATGTCGTATATCTATATAGACTTCAATTATACACATTATATATTTCGAGATGAGTTTAACTCGCTTACATATTTCTCGAAATATGTGTTGGTAAGATTTCGCTTTAACCAATTTCATCTTATATTCTTAACGAAAGTCAAAAGATGATCATGTGAAAATCGCCTGGTAACATCTTACATGATTTGTGTGAGACATTCATTTGATATAGACTCAGAATGTTTCGTATTGATTATTCAATCACTTGAAAAATGCTTTGAAGCCAATAGTTTGTGTCAGACAGCTATTGTCGTCTTCCGAGAATGTTTCAATGGTTGAAATGAGAGTTTATAACAATTGGATATAAGCATAGTATGTGTACTTGCATATATGTAATGCAAGTCCGGGAACCATGGTATGCATACCCGTATGCGTACTGCTTGGTTTGGTGAAGTCCGGGAACCTTGTACGCATACCGGTACGCGTACTGGCGTGAGGTTCAGGTCCGGGAATTTCTGCTGAGTTTGGAAGGTATGGGTACCAGTTCATGTACTGGCGAACCCAAACTTAGTCCGGCCATTAAGGTATGCGTACCCGTTTGCATACCTGAATGGATAATGTTCTAAAATTGGTTTGTTCATGAACTAATACATTTATATAATAAGGAATGCAATCTTTTGCAAACCGTGGCTATAATGTTCATGACTTGATTCGAGTGAATCAAAATCGATTTTGCTTCAATTGCATCTTGTATACTTCTATGAGAATATAAACAATTGAACAACTCTAGAACTAGTTTCATTTGAGTCATTTGAACTAGTTATGCTTAAGATGAATAAGGTTGATATGAAAGTGTTCATATGGCTAACCTCGGTTAACTATTGTTGAGCCAACAAAGGTGCACACATTTAGGTACGGTTTCATATCTAAATGAAGTTACTTTTCATTTGTGTGTAACAAGCTAAGTTCAATCTAACGGATGAAAGATATTAGCTTGAGTCTAATTAGGTTTTCATCTAACAGTGAATATTGAATGCTTTGTTACCAAGGTAACATTGATTGCAAACCCTGATTTGAAGATTATATAAAGGAGAACTCTAGCAACTGGAAAACCTAATCCCCACACCTTCTGTGTGATACTAGTTGCGACTAGAGTTGATTTTTCTTTAACCTTAGGTTTTTCATGAAACCCTGTAGGTTAACGACTTGAAATCTTCATTGGGATTGTGAATCCAGACCCAACTATTTTATCTGTAGTTGCGTGTTCTGATCTTGCTGTTTTCTATCGTGATTGAGTACTATCTTCTCTAGGATTTGCTTGAGATTTAATCCCCGATAGGCGATATAAAAAGTAGTCACAAACATCTTCATCTCATCGTTTATGATTCCACAATATCTTGTTTCGCTACCATACGACTAAGATTATTGTGGGGTGATTTATATTTATAGGATGTTCTTCAGGAATATAAGCCCGGTATATCAATTGGTTCCTGTTCACCTTGATTTATCAAAAGACGAAACAAAAATCATAGGTTTATCTGTGGGAGACATATTTATCTATTCAATAGACTTTTCTGTGTGAGACAGATTGGTTTATCAAGTCTTCGAATTTGGGTCGTAGCAACTCTTAGTTGTGGGTGAGATCAGCTAAGGGAATCAAGTGCGTAAAGTCCTGTAGGGATTCAGAGACGTAAGGAGCGCAACTTTACCTTGATAAGTGTGAGATTGGTTAGGGATCAACTACATTCCTGTCCGAAGTTAACTTGGAGTAGGCTAGTGTATGTAGCCGCTTAATACAGTGTGGTGTTCAAATCTAGACTAGGTTCCGGGGTTTTTCTGCATTTGCAGTTTCCTCGTTAACAAAATTTCTGGTGTCTGTGTTATTTCTTTTCCTCATTATATTTGTTTATATAACTTAAATATCACAGGTTATGCGTAGTTCAATCAATTAGATAATCCAACCTTTGGTTGTTGATATAAATTGATTGACACTTGAAAATTGGTCTTTGGTACCGTTCAAGTTGTTTCACATAATAATCAGGCTCACGGATTTCTATTTGTTTGATTTGCTGATTACATTGTGAAACAAAGGTATAACTCTTTGATATACTTTTCTTAAGATTGGGTCTGACTATCTAGTTTATTCTATTAAAAGTATATTGGAGTTAGTCCATACAGATTGCTAAGCGAAATATTGGGTGTGGTTGTTAGACCCCCGCTTTTTCAGTAGGATTAGTGTCAATGACCAGTAATAGGGTAGCAAGTTGATTAGTTTCTTGAGAAAAGAGGTCAAATCTGAAATCAAAGAAACAAGAACCATTTTTGTAATATGCTGAGCGATACTTGCTTAGGAAAGTATGTCCATCTTACAAAGACTTTTAAAATCATCATCCTAGTTACCCACCCATCAATCATCCAAAAGAAGAGTTGTTCACCTGAATGAATACGAATATTTGCATTTCCAGAAATTAAGTAACCCATTTCTGCAATGGTTCTCCAGCAGGATACCCCATGAGCTGGTGTAATTGTATTTGGAATCCAAACCGAGAGTTAAGCAACATATATCAATAACTTTGTGCCACAAATGTGTCTTGTCAGTACTCCACCGAACACCATTTAGCCAAAAGAGCTTGATTCATCTTCTTGAGATTAAGAACACCTTAACCACCTTTTGATTTAGCAACATACACTAAGACTAGATGAGAATATTTAGCATTGTCTTTGAATTCCCATAGAAAATTCCTCATTTTCTTCTCGAGCTTATTGATGACATATTATGGAGCTCTGAAAAGGGAAAAGTAGTACATAGGATCCCATATGAAAGTAGAAGAAGGTTTGGCTCCTAATGTTAAAATGCATTTGAGCAAAGTGAGTTTACCACCTTTTGATAAGTTGACTCTCTCCTGAAAACAGAAAGTCTTGATTCAAGTTTCTCGATGATGGGATACCATATGGCAGTAGAAGAGGGTTTGGCTCCTAATGGCATTCCCAAATATATGAAAGGGAGAGAATCAGTTTCACATCCTAGCTCATTGGCCCATTCATTCATATTAGGAACATCACCAATTGCAATGAGCCTAGTCTTGGAGGTGTTTACCTTTAGACCTGAAATATACTCAAAACATTTGAGTATTGAAAACAAGTTCCTCCTTCTTATTATCTACAAAAAAAATTGTATCATCAGCATAGTGTAGAAGGTTGATAATAAGACCATTCCTAGAGAAAGAAAAGCCATTGAATAACTTCAAGTTAGCATCTTTGTCTAAAAATCTTGGGTAACCCCTCTATTGCAATGTTGAAACAAAAGAGGAGATAAAGGACATCCTTGTCTCACACCTATTGTACTTCCAAACTAACCCAAAGTATTAATAAATGCTTTGAAAATGAGAAGACAATCAAGTAGACTTGGAGATGGACCAGGTGCGATTGAATTCAACCTTAATGATAAATCAGAAGGTAGTTAGACTTACTAGCTTTTCCATTTTCACTCCACTAAATTTGTTTTTTGATTTATGGCCACCTCTACAGTATATCATTATATTTTATCTTTGATGTTGGGACCAAAAATATATTTTGCTAGCTTTGACTCTATGGTCAGGAATCCTTACCCTAAAGATTTTTGAAGATGATTCTTCTTATGTAGTAAACATAGGTTTGATTTCATACCTATAAAAACTACATAACTACATGAGTTTAAGGAAGTAGACGTACAAACTTGTTTCGTAGTCGAAAGGAAATAAAAAAGGATTGATGGTCTAGATTTCATAGAAGATCTTAAGCATGGACCGATCCTAACCTATATAGGGAATCAAGAAAGAATCGATCCTAGTTTATGTTGGGAGTCAAGGTAGAACCTATCCCTAAATATATTGGGATTTAGGGTAGAACCGAACCTAACTTGCTTTAGGTATCATGGTAGAACCGGTCCCAATAGGCAGAACAGATTCTATAAAGTCACGTACACTTTAGGGTTTGTGCGATTTGGAAATTGGGTTTGCAGAATAGGAAAGTTCAAGATGTTGAAATAATGAGTAATTTGAACATGTGCTAAAATCTTATTTCTTAATTTTTCAAAGATAGTTCTTGATACTCAAGGTGAGATCCCAAACCGAAATAGTAGAAAATCTTTTTGAGATTTTCGAAATCAATATG
Source organism: Papaver atlanticum (assembly GCA_023531105.1). Lineage (NCBI taxonomy): Eukaryota > Viridiplantae > Streptophyta > Magnoliopsida > Ranunculales > Papaveraceae > Papaver > Papaver atlanticum. The sequence goes on from JAJJMB010005117.1 coordinate 1,122,556, forward strand.
TTTTGTTTTACCAGCAATCAACACATATCTCTGGAGATATATATTAGTTAAGTGCTAGCTAATATTTAGTATTCCATGAAGATATACAGTTGGATATTAGTTGGAATTGATAAAACCGAATTCAGGTGCTTTATTGATATCTTTAGAATATTTTTAGTTATGGAGAGGAGAGTAGCCGACTAATAGTATTCTCGTAATACTATCTTGGAGAGGATAGTAACCTAATTAGGCGAAATCTCTAATGTCTGCCAGTTTAAAGATTTCTTTGGGATCAAGAAGCGTCTACTAGTACCGTTGGTGGGAAAATAGAATCGTATTGTTATTTTAGTTTTCAATTATTTATTTGATTGACTAATGGTAGTTATCTCTAAATTTTCACCTAATTTGATTATTTTTGAGAGTCTCCTCTTCTGATATAAGGTCACCCATACTAGATCAAAAGTTTAACATTGACTTGTGATCATCCATTGTTAATAGACTCCATTCTGTGCGTGATCAATCATAAGTCCGGAATCAAGTTTGTTATATTGCAGATACAAAAGACTATTGAAGATGGAAGATAAGAATATTTTTCTTATTGGTTTTGTATCTTCGTGAGTTTCCTCATGCACAAACTTGATCGACTAGGATCCGACTAGATCTAGTTTATCCTTTGATAGACTGATTATTGACTAGTCGTATTTAGATCGACAAGCTATCATTTGGTGGTACTTTTCAGTATTTGAATCTGGTAGTTTTGTTTGACTTGATCTAGTTAACTTGTTTAATCCAGATCTTGGAAGATCAGAAACCCGACAAAGGAGTTTAATTTATTTTGAACAGAAACGCCTTTGTCACACTCAAAAACTATTATCTCTGATTAATTTCCTGAGATAGGAGAGTACTTACCAAATAGATTAGTCATTTACTGTTTGGAAGATCTTCCTCTGCCGGCTGGGGAGAGAAGTTTGCTGCTCCAACCTTTGAATCTAACTTTAAATTGTCCAAATATTGGTTCAAAACATTTTATCTTGGATTGGTGAGTGAAGAGAGGAACTCCTAGATACTTGTCGTCTAGCCTAATTCTACCTACTTTGAGAATATCCAGGATTCACCTAATTTCTCCATTGGAGACAGAGTTATTGAAAAAAGCTCTGGATTTATCATAATTTATTTGTTGGCTAGAACCTAGGCTTCAGAGATCAACGAGTTTAACCATATTTTTACACTCTTTCTTCCCTGCTTTTGTAAAAATTAGGCAATCATTAGCGGAAAAAAGGTGAAAGATAAAGGAGGAAGCTAGGCCAAATTTTACTCCACTGATAAAAAAAAAATCTTCCGCTTCTTGTAACACTCTTGAAAGGGCTTTCATATAAATAATGAACAATTATGGGTATAATGGGTCCCCTTGTCTAACGCCCCCCGTGGGCTTCAAAAATCCAGTTGGGGACCCATTTACCAAGAAAGCACTCGAGGAGGTTCCTATGCATTGAATAGTGAGATCAATCCAATCTTTGCAAAAGCCTATTTGTTCCATAATTTTGACTAGGTATTTCCATTCCACTCGGTCAAAAGCTTTAGACATGTCAATTTTTAGGCCCATGAATCCTTTTTTCTTCTATTTTTTACGTTTCAGTCTCATAGTATGTATTATCTCATGGGCTATGACAATGTTATCTATGATCTGTCTTCCGGGGAAAAAGGTCGGTTGGAAAGGAGAGATAATCTTATCAAGAAATGGCTTAATTCTTCTAGTCAGAAGTTTGGAGATGATTTTGTAAATGGTATTACATAAGGATATTGGCTTATTATCCTTAGGGGTATATATAAGGAGATTCATCTTTGGAATTAAGGTAATGAAAGTAGAGTTGAACTCCTTTAGGATATGTTTTTTTTCAAAGAATTCTTGGACCACTTTTGCAACTTCATCTTTTAGGAGGAAGCAATTTTTATGGAAGAAATTGCAGGAAAGCCATCTGGGTCGGGACTTGTTAGGATGCATAGGAAATACTATGAGTTTTATCTCAGGCTCTGTTGGAACCGCCATCGTCTTGGCATTGTCCAGATTATTTAAGTATTTGGTGAAATGACAAGGGTACCGAGTACATCACAATCTTTTCGATATCAACCTATAAATCCGATACCTTGTGTGATCGTCTATGGAAAAAAAAATCGAGACAATACAACAACAAGATAATCACTTGATAATAGTTATGGTACGAGACCGATTTACTATAGGATCAATATCAAGTTCTTGGATTAACATATAGTGTAATTTACTTTATGATCACTAAAATCTTAATGGTAGCAGTGTCGGAAGAATCTTTTTCTTACATAGCAGATTTTGATTCTTTTGTAGATTTTGATTTTTTTAATATTAACATTCAATCATATTTTATACGTATTCAACCGTGCCTTCTGTGGTTTTTACCTTTATAAGTGAAGCAGCTCAGAAGAACCATGTTACAAGATCAAAATTAAAAACATGGTGGTGCATATCTTGGGTACTAGTGGTGTATCTCCAGTACACCTTAAGAGGAGCAACGTTAATGAGAGGGAGAGAGATTAGCAAGACAATGTTTTATATAGTGAATAACAAGTCATATGCACGGCTTCTTAAACTTATCTCAGTCTTAAAACCTTGTGAAATTGGAAAAAAGATTAACTAACAAATAAAAAATTGTTACCTCGAATTCTGCATCCACTTCTCCCCAAAAAGATATATCGTTTAAGCGCAAGTTCAATAAAAACTCTCCCCCTATTTGTTGTTATCGTCTCGCAAGAAAAAGAGAACAACAACAAGAGCAATTTTTACCAGAGAAAGGTTGAATCGGTTTTAACTAATGCGTGCCAATAGCAAAAGTTTAAACCCGAAACTCATATGTTATGATGAACATAACTTATGTATAAATAAAAAATATTATCAACATATTGTGATCTTTCACACATGAGTTTCAATCAGAACACCTTATGATCCTTTGATAAAGCCTACCAACAAGGGATAGAACTTAATCCCGCTAAATCAAAAAGCCACCCAAATCATAAGGGTTACACACAATATGATATCGAATATTTAGGTTAATAAAAACCAAAATTAAACATCTCATACACCGAGAGCAATATCGTAAAATATAATTATTCAAAGCAGGCTATGCAATCGGAACTATCAAATAATGAAACACAAAAAGTTACAAAATAAAATTTTATTCATTCATAAATAATGATAGTTTTATTCAAATAGACCTTATACAAAATATCGAAATAAATCAACAAATTGAATAGTTTATTCCCAAATAAAAACTCAATCTTATTTTTCTTTCATGAGCAACTTAATCCTTCATATCAGTCTTAGAGGAAGGTAGATTATGAATCTCAATTTTGAGCTTGTGAATTTCTTCAAGAAGATAACCTTGTTGCTTGACCAAAATTTCATGCAGTTGAGAAGTTTTGGTGAAGTATTCTGCAAGAGCATGTAATTCCGCCTTAGATTGTACACAGAACTTTGTCAATATGTCAATACACTGATCTTTCTTCAGTATATTTTCTCTTTCCTTCTTGCTAATACAATCTCTCTTTTTGATCTTTCTCTTTCGGTTTCTTAGCATCAAGAGATGGTGCATACTTATTCTTAACGAATTCTTTTAGATCAAGCACCTTTGCAAGAGAAGACATCGGATCCTAACTCATGGTTCGGACAAGGAATGACCATAGAATGAGGAGAATCCTTTCTAAACTATGAAAGATATTTATTCATACTACCGAAAATATAATATTCCTATAAATACGAATATATTTAAATATTTCAATTACAATTTTTTATTCTCATAATCTACACATAAGAGCCTCAATTTTGCTTCCTCACACGCATAAGGCACACAAGGTGAGGATGCACCCTAATACCGATTAGGTGGCATTAGTATGAAATTTTCTCTCAATATGGGATTTAGAATATACCGAATATTCTTGATCTAGTGAAGTATGATTCATATATCTCCTCTTGTTACTTTGATGCATCGAAGTTTCCTGAGATTTGTTGGATCTTCGCAAGGACATCTTAGCGATCCTTGGGTTTGAGACAGTTTTGCACTTTTTCTTATTTTTCCTTGTATCATTAGTTGGATTTTCAACATCGGAAGACATATCCATTTTTTAAATGGTTAAATCACTAATGGAGCACGAAGGAATTAAAATTAAAAATTAGTGCAATATTAGTTGTTTCCTCTTCTTCAGAGTTGTATGAATCCGATGTCTCATCTAGAGTTACATCTAATTAATGCCTTACTTCCAGTGTATTTCCTTAGATTAGGACAGTCTTTATCCAAATGACCAAAACCTTTACACTTGAAGCACTGAGGCTGATATTCATTATCTTCTTCTTAATCTTTCTTGTTCTTGATCGGAACACGATCATGACAACGGTAAGTACGATGACTATCTTTTATGAATCTTTTTTTCTTTTTTATTTAAGAGATCTCGAAACTGTCTCGTAATCAATGATAATGTTAATTCAACATCATCGTCTGAATCTTCTGCAATCAGTTCATTGGAATCATATACCAATCTATTAGGAGCTTTTGGAAAAAATTCAGCTTTAAAGCAATTCCTTTAGCTTGAATAGATTGGGATTCAAGATCAAAGATCTTCAACTTTCCAACAAGTGTGCTTCGAGAGAGAGTTGAAAGATCATTTGCTTCCATGATTGAATGTTTCTTAGATTCGTATCTAGATGGCAACGATCTGATAATTTTGCATACTATATCTTTTTCAGAAATAGTCTTTCCAAGAGAGAAAGAAGCATTAACTATATCAGAGAGTTTGACATAAAACTCTTCAAAAGTATCCATACAATGGTTTTCCCAATCAGAAACGAGGGTTTCGAGTCTAGCTTCCTTTTCTGGTGTATTACCGTCGAATACGATCTGAAGATTATCCCAAGCTTCCTTTGAAGTTTGTCATGTGGATACATGATGTTGCAGATCTCGGCTTATAGCATTTATAATAGCATTCAAACCATCTGAATTCTGCTTTGTAAAATCCTTTTCCTAACTTGTATAATCAACTAAGTTTTTAAACTCATCTTTGGATCCTTCTATTTTCGGACGATTATATCCATCAACGACTAATAACCAAGTATTAAAGTCGCGTGATTGGAGAAAAGATTTCATAGAAGATTTCCACCATAGATAGTTAGTTCCGTCAAACCTTGGCGATACGTTAACTGAAATCGATTCATGTGAATTCGAATTCATTCTTATAGGTTGGATCGCACCAACACAGATTGTTAGATCTTTTCGTGTTTTCCTGCTCTGATACCAATTGAAAAGACGAGGATAATCAAATACACACAATCTTTCGAATATCAACTTATAAGTTTGATACCAAGTGTGATAGTCTATGGACAAAGTCGATACAATACGACAACTATGGTATTCACTTTTTGTGATCGTATATGGACATGAAATCGAGACAATACAACAACAAAGTGATCACTTGATAATAGGTACGGTGTTAAACCGAAACTCTATAGGATCAATATCAAGTGACTATGATTAACGTACGTGTGTAATTTACTTAATTATAATAACAATTATAATGCGGAAATAAAGTAAATGACACAACAAGATTTTATTAACGAAGAAACCGCAAATACTGAAAACGCGGGGGTATAACAACCACACCCAATATTTCGTTCGGCAATCTGTATGGACTAAACTCCAATATAATTCCGAGAGCATCAACTTAAAACCAAGACTCAATCAAGAAATATATCAAAGAGCTTTATCTCTTTATCAATACAATCAGTAAATCAACTAGATAGAAATCCATAAGACTGATTGATATGAGAATAACTCGGATGGTACCAAAGCCCAATATCCGAGTGCCAATGAAAAAAAAATAAAAATCCTACCAAATAGAGGACCAGGTTAATTTGTCGAAAGACTGGAGACTAGATTTTATCATATAACTTTTCAATCTTGAAAAATTCAAACTCAAACTCAGATCATATAATATGAATTTAATATCTATCAACTTGCAAATTGAATGCTTTTAAATAAAAGCTTACTAGCTAGTAGCTACTACCCTATGGAATTCAACCCACCATCACCACGTTAAGTATTTTGCGAAGAAGGTACCTCTACCGTCGAATCCTGCGCGCATTTAAGCAAATAAATGAAGTCTCCTAATTGACCACGTTAAAATACATTACAACTATGCTTAAATTACCTAATTAATTTTATAGTCACAACTAAACAATGTTGAAGCTAAACTTGAGCTAGGTTCGATCTACGGACGGGCATTACTTCCATCATTAGTCTATATTAGTTGGTGAAATTATTTCCATCATCATTAGCATTCTCTTCATTATCAGCAGCTCATATACATTTTCAAAGTGGTTATTATACGAAGAGAAGAAGAAAGAAGACAAAGATAACCCAGTAAAGAGCTGGCTAGAGGAAGATATACAATGGAATATTTGGTACTTATTGCGCTGCTGCCGGTGCTAATTATGCTAGCAGTATTGTGTTTGATTATTTGTTGTTGTAAACCGAGAAAGGGTAACGAGGATCAAAGCATGAGTAATAACAACGGCAATCGGAACCATCACCATAACTATGATGGAACTGTTGTAATAGGTGTGCCTGTGACTGGTCACGGCAGCGGTGGTGGTGGGTTTGATCATCATGTCTCTAGTGGTGGAGGCGGTGGTGGTGGGTTTGATCATCATGTCTCTAGTGGTGGTGGTGGTGGTGGTGTAGGAGGAGGCGGAGGTGGTGGTGGTGGTGGAGGTTGATAAAATGAGATTCAAGATGATTAAGCATAGAAAATGTACTAGTAGTGTTTAATTATTATTATTTTTATTTTTATTTTTTTGAAGCTTGATAATTTATTAAAATTAAGACGAAATTACACGGGTACGTGGTACTCATGGAGTCAGCCATTATAATAGGACTAATCTTTACGAGGGCGTTTTTTTTTTTTTTTTTTTTTTTTCCGGAAAAGTACTGATATATTAAAATTAGTTAGCCAGGTTCATCACCTGCCTAACATCATAATTTACAAACACTTCATTGTTCTGAAATAGCTCCGTTGTCTCAAGAGTTTGTGTTTTTGAGAAGTAAAGGGAGACTAGCTCATGCAATTTTGGCATCCACACTTGCCTTAGGGAAATACAATTAAGGATACGAAAGTAAGCGATCAAGTCTACTATATTACAAAACATTGGTAAATTGGACTGTTGATGGGGATGTTGCCACTTTTTCCTGATTTAGGAAGCCACCTCTTTATCATCGACCTGGAAATTGCAACATCTTTCTCTATTTGACTGCATCCATTTCATCGCTGCAACTGCTCCAAGTGCACTTCCTTCCTTCCTCGAGTCTACTCTGCCTGTGAAGATTCTGATCTCCTTGATAGTGTCTTTTTAATCTATACAAAGAATTATGATGACTGCCTTTATTAGATGTGCTTCAAAATGACAATAACTGCAGATTGTTAACTTCGGGGCCGGTATTTGCACTTTCACGGATAAAAGCTGGGGTAGAGTTGGATTTTTATCGAGGGTTGTTGATTTTTCTATGTTGTTGGTTGAGTTTAGGTGATGGCGAATCAAGTTTACTTTCGTGACTGGATTGATTGTTACGTTTTGAAAACATTTTTGGCATCTAGTTTTCCAAAGAATCCAGCAAGCTATTGCTAAGCTCTCCTTTCTCTCTGTGAGGTTCCTAGCAGAATTTGTATTAGAGTTAAACCATAATTCTATCCAGACTTTGATGTTAACAGTCCCTAGTTCAGGGATTTTGCAGCCTAACCCAAACCAAACTGCCCTGCTAAAAGGGCAATGCATCATAATGTGGGAAATAGTCTCATTTGCATTATCACAAAAGCAACATTTGGGGGAGATTTATGGGTTCCATCTGTTTAGCTTAATCCTAACTGGTAGAATGTCTTTATAGCACTTCCGGATAAGTAATTGGATTCTTGGCAGGACATCTAAGTTCCAAATCTTGTTCCAGATTGAGTTGGATAAAGGGGCTGAGTTGTTTCTACCAGGATCTGACAGGAGACAATCATATACGGACTTGACTGTAAGGTCATTGTTTGGGTATGGGGCCAAATTAGTTTATCTATGGGAGAAGCTGAGTTGTGGAGGTCTATGTTGATTATATTCTCAACCACCTCAGGTTTAAAGACCAGCCTTAAGAAATTTTGGTTCCAAATCCTAGTTTGAGCATCAAAGACATCACTAACAGTTTTCAAGGTATTTTGAATGATGGGTTTTGTTTCTTCATGGGTGATTAGGTTGGGATAAGTCATTGGGATCCAGTTGTGGTTCCAAAGACTTATGTTTTTTCCAGATCCTATTCTCCACGTACTCCATTTTTTAACAATGTTTATGCCCACATTTAGGCCCTTCCATAGCCAAGAACTAGATGGTTTAGGTTTTCCCAGACACAAAGGAGAGGTGTTTTCAAAATATTTTTCCTTTAAAACTTTCGAGGCCTGTTGAGTTTGATTTTGAATTATCCTCCAAGCCGTTTTGGCTAGCATAGCCTTGTTGAATTTTTCAAAGTTTTTGAATCCTAATCCTCCTTGTTTCTTTTTCTTACAAAAGTCTGTCCATGCTTTAAGGCATGTCCCCCTAGAGTTATCTTTTCTATGGCCCCACCAGAAAGCCCGGTTACGACTATCCATTTTCTTAGTTAGCGCCTTTGGGATTACAAAACAGGACATTTGATAGGTTGTCATCGAGTCAGCAACCGTTGTTATCAATACTCCTTTTCCGGCCCCTGGTAGAATTTTACTTGTCCACTTCATTTGGTACATGTTCACCAAAGAAGATCCCAGATTTCTCATAGTTTATTAGCTGACCCGAGGCCTTACCAAAATTTTCTAAGATGGACAGGAGGTTCTGACAGTCTCTTTTAGTGGCTTTAATGAAGATTAAACAATCATCAGCAAAGAGAAGGTGGGAAATTGACAGAGGGAATGGACAGGAGCTGATGGGGAGACTTGATGAGCGGGTTCAGTTCAAAGTCCATTTCAATGACTTTTTCCTGTTTCTTTTTTCGATCTTTCACTGCTTTTGTGATCAAAGCTTTTAGCAGTTGCTGTTCAAATCTAGTTTTCAACACCTTGTTTGATAGTTTCGCTTGTTTTCTTTGTTTCTTCTTAGGATTGATTACTTGAGTCTTGCAGATGTTAGTAGAACTTTCTTCACCATGAGTTACCAATGCAGTTGATAATCCTTGTACTTTGTTTTTCATTTGTTCGATTTCCGCCTCAGTGACTACTTCATGTTGCTGCTTATCCCCTGCATGTTCAGCCATTCTTGTGAGCTTTGTTGTGTTCTGCGACGATACAAACTCCTCGAACTGGTAACTTTTCTTTCCGGTTTGATTATCCTTCACCAAAGTTGTCTTTCCTTTTGCACCTAAGCAGAAAGCTATTTCCTCCCTGCCTTCCATTCTTTTGTCAGAGATGTTTTTTGGTTGATCTGTAGCTTCCCTTTTCTGTCTCTGTAACTTGCTAATGCTTATGCATTTTGTTTAAATAGTTCTTTGTTTGAAGTGTTCAAAGCCAGGAGGGGGATCTGTGTAGCTATCTTGATTTGGAATTTTGAACAAACTGCTTGTACTAGTATCAAAAGCCACCTTTCCAGGAGGGCTATGCACAAAGCTAAAGCTACAGAGTTCTTTAGTTTCTCCTCTCTTGACAGCACTGTCTGATCTTTGTAGCTTAGGTGCTGTCTCCGATTCGATCTCCTCGACTGCGTGTCTTTTAGATGCAGACACATCTGAATCAAACATCGATTCGTGGAGAGGTACTCCAACTTTGAAACTTGCTTTAGCAATCACCACCTCTGCAGTTTTAGCTACAGCTTTCCCTTTATCATTCACCATGACAAGAGCCTGGTTGTTGCTGGTTTCCCCTAGAATGAAGCTTTTCGAAGTAGGGTGAATGTTCTCCTCTGTATTCTCCTCACGGAAAGCGTCTGCAATCCCTTCAAGTTGCTCTTCTACAAATCGAGCTTCTTCCTCGATCTCCATCATTTCCTCCAGCTGATGTTCATTCAAAACTACCTTTGGGTTCTTGAAAATGCATTTCTTTCTTGGATGGTTTAGGATTCTGCATTGCTTGCAGAAACCTTTAAGTGGCTTTTCGAAGAACAGATTGACCCTTAGCTTTTCTAGTTTCCCTCTGTTAACAGGTATGTGATCCCATAGCCTTTCATTGACATTAATCTCCACCAGTGCTCTTGGACAGGTCAGTGTAAGTTCACTTCTTGATGGGTACTCCACCATGAGGCAGGTGGCCATGCTTCTAGCAATCTCATATAGTATAGGTTCAATTGTGAGTTCAGGTGGTAGATTAAGGAATCTAGCCCACATTGTAACTATATCCATGTTGACAGTTTCTGGCGCAACTCCAGACTGTTATTCCTGAACAATGAGCAGAAATGGACCATAGCTCCATAAAAAAAATTGTAGAGCATTTTGAACATCCATTTGAGATTGTAGCCCAAAGACAAAGATATTATTTTCTGTTCCTTTCATTACCATAGTACATTCTGGTTCATATTTAAGTTTCCATATGTCTTGAACTATATCCTTTGCTCTCCCCTTGTTAATCTTAAACTCGCAGTTGATTTTTGCCATGATTAGAGTCTTGCTTTTTTTTCTGCTTTTTTCTTCTTGTTCTTCGGTGAGATCAAACACCTTATTGATATCTAGCTGTTTCCTCATATTTTCTGCTAATATGATCCCAGATTGTTGTTGATAAATATGCTATTGCGCTGTCGTCCGCTATTTTGTTTGGCAATCCGTCTGCTATCTAATTCCCTTCCCTGTAATTATGCTTTGTGATGCAGTATGGGATTTGGGCCAATCTAAACTTGAATTCAGCTATCATATTGCTCAAATACCAAGGTGGTTATGTGGTCGAGGTTATCATATATATATATGTACTACAAAGTTTCTGTATTATATTTTATTTATTTAGTATTTATTTTGAGATGACACCGTTACCGTTGAAAATACATACAAGGGGCGGAAATAAATTTTCTTTCTCTCTCTAACATTTTCCATTCACTTTGACTTGGTGACATTTTTGCAGAGCATCTCATAATGTGTAATTCCAATCAAGTCAACCCATCCAAGGTGCAAAATTCAAATCATTTCCATCCTTAATTTCATTCTACCAAATCATTACATTGGAATTCTAGTGAAAAAAATCGAGTAATTCTGTACACTAAACGTCTGCATTCGACAAGAGTTTTTAAAACACCCACAAGTTGTTTGATGAAATTTCTCTGTGAGGGTTATTAAAGTAGGCCTCTTCAATTATTGTCCATCATAATGAGTTTTCTTATTTTGGTGGGGCATGATATAATAATGCACCTGCTTTTGAAAAGATTTTCTTGCAGATATCATGAAGCAATAACATGTGAAACATGTTGAGAAGAAGGGTGGGAGAATCATTAACAATCTTCTTCATATTGAGCAGATATCTATCTTGCAGTTTTAGTGCCCATCATCAGAATCTAAAGATACCTGTCAAGGTATGTCTCTCTCTGCCTCTTTGCTTCAGCCCAACCAAATCAGTGAAGTCAATCGACCTGCGGGACTAAGGAGTTATTGGAGATGGGGCAAAGATGAATTCTTTCCGGAACAATCATTCCAGAATTGGAAGAGTTACAGATCAGCTATCTCTCAATTTGGGGTCAGATTCAAAGATCGGTTTCTTAACCGTTCCACGGATAGGTATGAGCTTGAAGTGCTTCAAAAACAAAGTGAGAACAGCTTGAAACGATGCCTTACCTGGTGGGATCTTATGTGGTTAAGTTTCAGCTCAGTTGTTGGTACTGGAATTTTTGTTCTTACAGGTCAAGAAGCCCACAACCATGCCGGTCCTGCAATTGTCTTATCGTATGCAATCTCGGGGTTATCCGCGTTACTCTCTGTGTTTTGTTACACAGAATTCGCAGTTGAAATTCCGGTCGCTGGTGGTTCTTTCTCTTACTTAAGAGTTGAATTGGGGGATTTTGTAGCCTTCATAGCAGCAGGTAACATACTATTGGAAGCGGTTGTTGGGGCAGCTGGATTAGCAAGATCTTGGACCTCTTATTTCGCTACACTTATTAACCGTGAACCTGATTCTCTACGTATACATGTTAGCAGCCTTGCAGAAGGTTATAATCTATTGGACCCAATTGCTGCTGTCGTGCTGTTAATCACGTCCACTATAGCAGTATTTGGTACACGGGGAACTTCAAAGCTGAACTGGATTGTATCTATTCTAAGTGTAGCATTGATAATTTTCGTTATTGTAGCAGGTTTCGTGAAAGCAAATCCATCAAATTTAACTCCCTTTGTCCCAAATGGAACAGGAAGTATTTTTCAAGCTGCAGCAGTCTTGACTTGGGCATATACAGGTTTCGACATGGTTGCAACAATGGCTGAAGAAACTAAGAGACCTGCAACCGACATACCGATCGGCTTAATAGGTTCAATGTCAATGATCACCGTGGTTTACTGTCTAATGGCATTGTCACTGTGTATGATGCAGAAATATACTGAAATGGATGTGAGCGCGGCATTTTCTGTTGCTTTTGAGAGAGTGGGTATGAAGTGGGCAAAATATTTGGTTGCAGTAGGTGCTCTTAAGGGAATGACAACAGGTTTACTAGTCACCTCACTAGGGCAAGCACGATACACAACTCAAATTGCTCGATCCCATATGATTCCTCCCTGGTTTGCTCTAGTGCATCCAAAAACTGGAACACCGATTTATGCTACACTTTTAGTTACCATAACTGCAGCAAGTGTATCTATGTTCTCAAGTTTGGAAGTTTTGTCGAGTGTTTCTTCACTCAGCACTCTTTTTATCTTCATGTTGGTAGCTGTTGCACTGCTTGTGCGGCGATATTATGCTAGAGATATTACATCTAAATCTGATCTTCGCAAACTGGTTTTGTTTCTATCGATGATTATAGCATCTTCGATTGGAACAATTGTTTATTACAATCATACGACTGACGGATGGATTGGACATCTACTAACCATACCTTTTTGGGTTCTTGGGAATATAGGAATCCTGATATTTCTTCCTCAACAACGGGTTCCAAAGTTCTGGGGTGTTCCGTTAGTGCCATGGTTGCCATCTTTGTCAATAGGGATAAACCTTTTTCTTATTGGATCACTTGGTTATGAAGCTTTTGTGAGATTTGGGGTCTGCACAGTGGTGATGCTAGTTTACTACTTTTTTGTCGGTCTCCATGCAACGTATGACGTCTCTAATCAGAACCAAGGTTATCCAGATACTGCAGAGAGAAAAGAGAACAACAAGTAACAGTCAGTAAGAATATATGTATATTCCTTGTGTAGAATTTGCTTCAGGTGACATGAAATTTTTCAATTAGATTTGGTATCAATTACTTTTATTATAAATGTAAACTACATAATAGTCAAATTTTCATATTCTTTCCTTCTAGATTACAACCAGCAGCACTCTGCAGTGCCTTGGTCATTCTTATAAGTGTTCCATCACTTGCAGGTGAAGATGTACATTAGTTATGGTGGACAGAGTGACAGTGAAGGAATATCTTAAGTTGAGATGGGTCTTGCAAAACTGCTCTTGTTATTCACAGAATTACTGGTTCTGTTCTGTTAGGAAGTCTGATGCCAGTTTATTGAATATTGAATGGATATTTCGAGCTGGTTAATTTTGAGTTAATTGAAGGTGAGAAATTTGATTTCATGATGTTGGGTGTCAGCCTTTGATCCTTCTTTTTTTCTTGTGTTTTTTTTTTTTTTTCCTTTTTTTTTTTGTTTGCTCTGGTTGAACCTCACATGCCGCTGTTCTTTTCGTCAATAAAGGGTTATTCATTCTCAACAGTTGAAGTTTCAGGCAAAAGAAAAAGGTTAAGAAAATGGTAATAAAGTGGGAATCGCATGAAATTTCAATAAAAATCATTCATTCATCAATATTCAAAACCTCTGAAATGATTCTTTTAAATTCATAAAAGAACAAGAAATTGTAGTCTATTTACTAACACTCGAGAGACACGTAGACTAGTTTGATAAAGGATTAAGGACATGTCCCATGAACAACACTGCACCACTTTCTTCCTCTCTAATAATAAACATGAAAGGATGATCCGCCACAAATTCGACAGGAGGAGGTGGAGTAGGAGGGGCGCAATAAAAACTAACACCCCCCACAACAGCAGTAGCAGCGGCAGCCTCAGTTCCTTCTTCATCAATTTCAACAAAACACTTGTGAAAAACTCCTGTAACATGAAGCTTACTTCAAGCATTCACCATCTCAGTCAGCTCTGCCTTAGATTCATCAGTATTCAGCATCTCAGTCAGCTCCGACTTTGATTCATCAAAAGGTAAAACGAGTCCTACTTTCTCTAGAACTCTTTTTGCTTCAAAATCAAAAGAAAATTTGAACTTGGGAATCTTGCATTCTTTTGTTGGAATCTTATGAACTGGCAGATATTGTTCTAGAAAGGCAGGATCAGAGCTCACTTTTTCTATTAGTTCACCGAGCCCATGGTATTGCTCGGGTAAAATTATGTACATAGAAAAATGTGGAGAGGTTACCCAACCCCTTTTGTATGGGAGTCGCAGTACTTTAAAGCTATCATAACAGCCAATATACTGATCTTCCGGCGCTGACATGAAAGGAACACGTACCGATTGTTTTCCTGTCATCAAAGAAAAAAAAAGGTTGTTCCCCGTCGAGGAGATAGAAGTTGGACATCTTAGTTAGTGATGGATCAAACTGATCACGGTTCCAAGATCCTTTGAAATAGAGTGCATTCGCCAATATAAGTTTTGTAAATTCATTGACTGCATTAGCAGGAAGAAGATCTTTAATTAATCCGTTGGTTTCCTTTTCAGCCCATGTGTTCACCTCCATCCGCACTTCTTTGCTCTAACCAACATTAAAAATAGAACATAAACACGCGGGAATAAAGAAAGTAGAACATAAACAAACAAAGAAAACACAAACAAAGATCAAGAATATAAGGATTTGCATACCTTATTTGCGAAATCCGCCGTTTCTGCTTCCGCTTTGTAAACTGCACAAGCAACTTCTTGGAATGAATGTTTCAGTGAGGAGCTGACCCAAACACCGCTAACGAAAGACAGTTCAGGTCCGGTTTGTGTTTTTTCCAACACGCTGATGAGTTTAGAATTAACAGAATTAAGATGATCGAGGCTTTCAGAGTTGAGAAAGCGTAAAATCTGTGCCAAGGTTTCACCACTTGCTCCAGAAGCTAGTAAACCTAGTGCGTTGTCGATTGAGAATGGAGAGAATACAAAATTCTTGTTCTTTGATTCGTTTGACCAGACATTTTGGATTAATTTTATACTTGAATTTTTTGCAGCAGACATTATGACACTGATGCTAAGACAACCAAGAGCAATATATAAAAGAAAAATTGCACAAGTAAGCGTGCTGTTGTGGAACTAACAAAGCAGGGGAGAAGAGAACACACAATTGGCAGACGGAGAATTTTTATTTATAATAAGCTTGTAAAAGTTACAACATACGCGAAAACCCTAAAATTAGAGACACTAGCATGAGGATATCTTAATCAATAAGTATTTCAAAAACAAAAAAAAAACTAAATCAATAAGAAAACTACTTAATCAATAAGTATTTCAAAAAAAAATCTTAATCAATAAGAAAACTAGACTTGAAATATGTAGGACTCTGCAGAAAACTTCCATAAACTAGCAAAAACGGTCGTTAGAGTCTTTAAGCCCAATATCAATAGGGAAGATGCTGGTTAGATCAAGGGTCCAAGTCGGCATTGGTCAAGGGTGTTGCCAGATATAGATGAGGGTGTTAAGTGTGAAACGCGGCATTTTTGTTAAGCTAACGGTTTGACAATGTACCCTAGTTGACCGAACAATGTAATGGTCCAGTGACCCGAAACCATCAACTGACAAATTCACAACCCCGATGAAGGAGCTGAGACGTATGGTGATCTCCAAGTGGTGGAGTGCCGGAGAGGACTTGGGAAATTCTGTTTTGTCACAATGAGCCGAGGTGATTAAAATCCTAATTAAACCGCATGAAGCTGAGAAATATAGCCTTTGATACATTTTTATAGTTGTAACTTCAGTGGCATTTTGTGAACTATAAGATTTTTAGCACCTCTGACTCACCAAAGCTACGTCAGACATACTAACCACAATGTAGTACAACTTTATCACCACGACCTTCAAAATAATCAACACCGTTACAATTACCACCGGATCGCAATCACAATGAAACCTACAAAGATTGCTAGTCGTATAGTCGGTGAATTAATCATTAAATGCTTGTTTGACTTTGTATATTTGATACCACCATAATGCAATTTCACTAAATTTTCTCTCACCAACAAGACAGTTTCGTCCGATATCTCGATTTTAACTATACTCTTTTGCATTTTTACCACTTTCTCTAGGAATACTTATCTTCCTCGCATACATTTTTCTTCTTTTCCTTCCTTTTATAGGTAATTATCGTGCCAATGCTTTACCACCTTGTTAGAAAAACATATGAAGTATTGCTCGAACAGGGTTCCATGATGCTATTAACCACAGTTACATGTCACAATCGAGGCTTTTAATGTATGATCGGATTATCTGTCATACAAATTTCTTCTAAAGCCAACATTTTAGAAAACTATTGAGAACCTTTTGGCACATAACATTGTTGTGAATCACAAAATGCCAATATTTTAGATGGTTATATTACCGGTGGTATATAGTTATTTACACCATGCCGGAACTCATAGATTTACATAAATGATGTATGACAAAAGAAAAGATAAGTAATAAAGTGGAAATAGCCTTAAATTTGAATTAAAATGGTTCATCCAGTTTAAAAACTCAGGAGTTAATTGTTATAAATTCAAAGAAGATAACAAGAAATTATGAACTATTTAGTAATACTTGAGAGACAAGTAGACTAGTTTGATAAAGGATTAAGGACGTGTCCCATGAACAACACTGCACCACTTTGCTCCTCTCTTATAATGAACATGAAAGGATGATCTGCCACAAACTTGACTGGAGGAGGAGGAGGATGAGGTGAACTAACACAACCGGCCAATATCATCGAAGCAGTGGAAGCAGCAGCTACAATTCCTTTTTCATCAATTTCAACAAAACACTTGTGATAAACCTCAGAAACATAAAGCTTACTTTCTGTATTGATCAGTATTCAGCATCTCAGTCAGCTCTGCCTTCCAATCATCAAAAGGCAAAACTAGTCCTAATTTCTTTAGAACTCTTTTTGCTTCAAAATCAAAACAAGTTTTAAACTCAGGAATCTTGCATTCTCTTGTTGGAACCCTACGAATTGGGAGATATTTATCTAGAAAGGTTGCATCGGAGCTCACTTTTTCTATTAGTTCACCGAGCCCATCGCATTACTCGGGTAAAATTATGCACATAGAAAAATGTGGAGAGGTTACCCAACCCCTTTTGTATGGGAGTCGCAGTCCTTTAAAGCTATCATAACAATTAATGTACTGATCTTTCGGCGTTGACATGAAGGGAACACGTATTGATTGTTTTCCTTTCATCAAAGAGGAAAAGATTGTTTCTCATCGAGAAGATAGAACTTGGACATCTTAGTTAATGATGGATCTAACTGATCACAGTTCCAAGATCCTTTGAAATAGAGTGCATTCGCCAATATTAATTTTGTAAGTTCATTGACTGAATTAACAGGAAGGAGATCTTTAATTAATCTATTGGTTTCCTTTTCAGCCCATGTTCACCTAGCTTCATCATCACTTCTTTGCTCTAACCAACATTAAATCATTAACACGCGGGAACGAAGAAAATAAAACATAAAACACAAAACAAAGATCAAGAATATAAGTGTTTGCGGTACCTTATTTGCGAAATCCACCGTTTCCGCTTCCGCTTTGTAAACTGCACGAGCAACTTCTTGGAATGAAGGTTTCAGCGAGGAGCTGACCCAAACACCGCTAACGAAAGACGGTTCAGGTCCGGTTTGTGATCTTCCCAACACGTCGATGAGTTTAGAATTAACAGAATTAAGATGGTTGAGGCTTTCCGAGTTGAGAAAGCCTAATATATGTGTTAAAGTTTTCCCACTTGCTCCAGAAACTAATAAACCTAAAGTATTGTTGATTGAGAACGGAGAGAAATACATAAACTAGCAGAAACGGCTAAAAATGTAGATGTCATTAGAGTCCTTTAACTGCATTAAGGCCCATATCAATAGGGAAGATGTTGGTTCGATCAAAAGGGTTGATGTTGACATATTGGTGAAGGAGTGTTACCTACCATATATGGATGAGGCTGTTGTATGTGTGAGAGTGAGTATGCATACGCGGCAACCTATGTATGCTAGGGTGTGGATTAATGCATGGCCGTATTTGAGCGGAGACGTAAAACTCTCATTATCACAGTGAGATGATTTGAACGTTCCCTTTTCTTTAATCTCTTTCACAAAAGGAAAATTCTGCATCCATAGGAAATGTCTAATACTGGTCCTAAAAATTCTGCTGGTGCACACAAGTAATTTTATCGTGATTTTATATAATGGATAAAGGATGAACGATTTCGAACCCTAATCATTGGTACCGCTACAGTAATTATTGTCAGCCCCGCATGTCAGGGTATCGCACTTTGTACTATACTTTGGAAACCAGAGGTGTTGAAGCCTAAACTTTACAAGGAAGGTTTCAAAAAGGTTTTCCAAGCATTTAGGTTGATCTAGGGCTAAAAAAAACGCATGAAGCCGAATAAGATAATTGTATGTCCTTCAAGTTTTTTGTATATTTTTTTTTTTTTTTTTGTTTCTTTCTTTCTTTTCCTAAAGCAATTGCTATAATGGTAATGTTTATAATTTGTTTTTCTTTTTTGAAGTTACGCGAGAAACACGATCAGCTAAGTTTTCTTGTCAATCTTATTCTCAACTGGTAAGTTTCGGCGCAAAAGAAAAGAAGATAATGTAATGGTAATAAAGTGGGAATTGCATTAAATTTTAATCAAAATCATTCATCAAAATTCAAAACCTCTGAATCTCTTATATTCAAAGAAGAACAAAAAAAAAAAAATTGTAAACTATTAAGTGACACCTGAAAGAGATTTAAACTAGTATAATGAAGGATTCAGGACATGTCCCAAGAACAGCACTGTACCACTTTCCTCCTCTCTTACAACGAACATGAAAGGATGATCTGCCACAAAATCGACAGGAGGTGCATGATGAGGACTCTGTATGCGTTGCTGGGTTCCCCCCAAAACGGCAGTAGCTTCAGTTCCTTCTTCATCAATTCTGACAAAACACTGGTGAAAAACTTTCTCAACATGAAGCTTACTTTTAGTATTCACCATCTCAGTCAGATCTGCCTTGGATTCATCAAAAGGCAAAACTAGTCCCATTTTCTTTAGAACTCTTTTTGCTTCAAAACCAAAACAAATTTCGAACTTGGGAATCTTAAATTCTCTTGTTGAAACCATACTACAAACTGGGAGATATTGATCCAGAAAGGCAGGATCAGAGCTCACCTTTTCTATAAGTTCACCGAGCCCATTGCGTTGCTGGGGTAAAATTATATACATAGAAAAATGAGGAGGGATTTTCAAATCCCTTTGGAATGGGAGTCGAAGTATTTTAAAGCTGTCATGGCAACTAATATATTGATCCGCCCGCGATGTCATGAAGGGAACGTGTACTGATTTCTTTTCTGATAAGAAGGGAACGCATACTGATTTTTTTCTGTCCAGGAGATAGAACTTTGACAACTTGGTTAGAGATGGTTCAAATCGAACATATTCATTCCAAAGTCCATCCAAATAGAGTACATTCGCCAATATAAACTTTGTATGCTCATTGACTGATCCATCATCTGGAATAAGATCTTGAATTAATCCATCTGTTTCCTTTTCAGCCATGTGTTCACCTTGTTCCGCACCTCTTTGCTCTAACCAACATTAATTAAATCGTTACAACGGTGGAACAAAGATAACAAAACATTAAACAAACAGAACAAAAAAAAAAAAAAAACGAAACACGGAACAGGAATATAAGGACTTGCCTACCTTGTTCGGGAAATCCACAGTCTCGGCTTCCGCTTTGTAAATAGTATGCACAACTTCTTTGAATGAAGGTTTAATAGGACACGATTTATCAATCCAAACACCGCCAGCGAAAGCCAGTTTAGGTCCGGTTTGTGTTTTGCCCGACATGTACTCGATTAGTTGAGAATGAATGGAATTCAGATGGTCGAGGCTTCCACAGTTGAGGACGCCTAATATCTGTTTTAAGGTTTCGCCACTTGCTCCAGAAGCTAGTAAACCTAGAGCAGCTTCAAACGAGAACGGAGAGAATGCAAAATTCTTGTTCTTCGACTCTTTTAACCAGATATCTTTGACTAGTTTCATACATGAATTGGTTGTGCTTTTGTTGTTAGTTTCTGGTAAGTTTGCCTTTGATTCTTTCACAGTCTCTCTTAGTTTCTGATCCATGCTTGTAGACACTGATGCTAAACGGAGATTACCAAAAAAGAAAAAAAAAGTTGCAAAAGTGCGAAACTAAACGTATCGTATTGAAAAAACTAATTAAGTAGGGGAGAAGATCAATTGAGAGTGAAGGGAGTATTTTATATTTATATAACACTTCGTACGAAACCCTACAAATAGAAACGTACCAGCAATAGCATTAAGACTTGGAATTGCGCAAAATATATAAGATCTTAATTTAACCGCAGTAAGGCCCATATCAGTGGGGTTCGATCACGACTCGCCAGATATGGATGCTCAGCAACCTGTACTAGCTAGGGTGCTAGTGAATGAGGCTGATTCTACCTTAACAAAAAGAATGTTCGTTGCTTCGAAGTAAATGTTCAACTGTCGATATATGTGCAAACTGCCAGAGACGAATCAGAGAGAGATTGAAACACTCTGGAGAATAAGATCTACATTGTAAAAGTTCCTCTTAATTACATTACCATAAAATGGTGCCTTTTGTAGGCTACAAGTTGCAAACCCAAGAACCACTAACACCAATCCGTGCATAATTCACTTCCATGATACTAGGACTCTACCTAGTTCCTACTTTCACACGTCTAAGACCACACGTAAACTCGTTCAATAATAATCCTAAATATTAGGTAATTTACTAAGACCTTATTGTTAGTAAATCTTTACAAATAAAATCTAAAAATATATATTAACTTTTACTTGAACTGTGTTTGGATCAGCGACTGGACCAGAAATTTGTGTTCGGGGGCTAAAAAAAATTCCGTGAGCTCTCTATTTCATTTCTCTCAATTGTGATAAAGATAAATGCGGCAAAATACCTAAAGTGATCAAGATGTGCAACGCGTTGTGTTCCCCTTGAAACACTGAGCTTTGAATCAAATGTGTTCACCATATAACTAACATTAGGGTGGGTAAATTTGGATAATGAAAATAATTGTGTTGATTTGACTTGGCGGCTGAAGGCTGCTTAAATATTTTTTTGGGGTTTTATAAATTGGCTTTTACTACCTCCGTTTCGAAAAAATAGGTTGATTTTATGTACAAATTACACATAAAACAAACCTATTATTTTGAAACTGAAAGAGTAATTTGCAAAAATATGGAAAAGATGGTGAGTCCTGAAATATTTATTTAGGTCCCCATAACTAAGGTGCATAATAATATTTTTAATTGTATACAAACAATGACAATCAGTTTCATGGACGGATTCATAAAATCTAGTTAGTTGAAAAAAATAGTGCTTCTAGGATATACAATTAATTAAATGAGGTTAATATAGCTCTCGTATTCGTACTAAAATAATGTATATGGGACAACTATGTAATTTGAGAAACATGTCCTTACTCTCCTGAATCCTGTAAATTAGCCGCAGACTACATCTGCTGGTGTTGTTAGATATTCTTCCAAATTACATCAAGTTTGCTTCTCTTCCGTATAGTTATGGGCTATCTTAATTACTACCTGGGCTATTTCATATTTTTTTTGAGACAATTACTACAGCATAATTAAGGTTTTACTGGATTTTGGTGTGGGTACAGCCTAGGTAAGCCACCCCATTTCCGTCACTGGTTTGGATTATATATCCAACGGGAACTTACTGAGCTTATCTTCTTGTTACAGAGTTACACAAGTGGGGATCTTCATAACGAAGATCCCAGAGTTTGTAGGGGAGCAAGTCCAGCGGGTAAAATGTTGTTAGGTATGTGTATGCCAATAAATTGTGGTCGAAGTGGTGGCCTACTAGCTATGACCGGTCGGTCAAGCGGCCTAGTAATAAAGTGCCAAGATGGCGCATTATCTGAAAATTGACCAAGGACAGAGATGCGTGGCACATTAATTTAGAGTTGCAGCTAGGCAAAGGCATGGGCCAAACAGGGTTTGGACATGGCCAAAAATGCGAGATTAGCATCAAGAGGTGTCAAATGAGTTTGCCACATGGCATGTGTGCTAATGTAGGAATGCAATCAAGACTTGCATAAGCACACTTGCATCATCATGGGAATGATGTACAGGTATGATGGTCGTACTTTGGCTGGTAAAGCTATCATGGCGCGACAAGGCTTGAGACATGTGTCAGGCACATGGCCTTGACGGTTACAAGTTGGTTACATGGAAGTAGTGTTTGCTTTATGCGTTTCTAAGGCTAGGAACTGCCTGTTTGGCTTTAGGAGAGAGGAGTTGGGCAAGTTGGCACGGTTGGCCAACTGACTTGTGTAAAGTAAATCTATAACTGCCAGTCAGTTATTTGTGTATAGCTTTTTGTAAGGCTATAAAATCTTGATCTTGTGATGGGTTGGGTATCCAGAACAAGGAGATTTTGTGTAACCCTAAGTGTGCAGTAATAATAAAGCTTCGGCCAAGATTAAAGCTAAGTTCTGTTAGTGCATTTATCCCTTTGTTTGGTTACTGTTTTATGCATAAAGCGGAGTGTGTGTATTGATTTGGTGGCTTGTGTTAGAGCACTGCTCGGTCGAACACACAAGCGTTGCTATCTCAAGCTTGTTTGTCAAGTTTAGTTGTCAAAACTATAAGTCTTGATATCTAGTCTACTTATAGCTATGTCTCGGATTATGATAGAATGTGTAGTTGATCTTTAGACTTCACGGGGTTAATCCATTGGAAACGAATATCTACTAAGAGGAGCTTGGAGGAACTTCATCAACAAAAGGTATGTGGAGACTTGAACTCATCTATCACTCAGAAGACTATTCTATTTTATCTCCTATTGAGACTAAGTCGTATAGCTATATAGACTTTACATTATACACATTTGATATTTCGAGCTGAGTTTAACTCGCTTATATTTTTCTCGAAATATGTGTTGGAAAGTTTTTTGCTTTAACTACGTTCATCATTATTCTTGACGAAAGTCAAAAGATGATCATGTGAAAATCGCCTTGTAACATCTTACATGATTTATGTGAGACAGTCATTTGATGTAGACTCGGAATGTTTCGTATTGATCATTCGATCACTTGAAAATTGCTTATAAGTTAATAGTTTATGTAAGACAGCTATTGTCGTCTTCTAAGAATGTTTAAATGATTAAAATGGGAGTTTAGAACAATTAATCATTGTCTGGATATAGCACAGTATGCAAACTGTTGTATGAATAATTCAGATCCGGGAACCAAGTATGCATACCCGTATGCAAACGGTTTTAACTGTTAAAGTCCGGGAACCAAATTTGCGTACCCGTTTGCAAACTGTTTCACCTGAGTATGGTCCGGAATGACAGTATGCGTATCCGTTTGCGAATTGTCGGAAAAGATCAAAGTCCGGAACTTAAGTTTGCGTACCCGTTTGCAAACTTATGTGGTTAAGTTCAAAAATCGGTTAAGAATGATTTCATACTCATGAACATATACATTTATATATTAAGGAATGCAATCTTTGCAAACCGTGGCTAAAGTGTTCATGAACTGATTCTTTTGAATCAATCCGATTTTGCTTCGATTGTGTCTTATATACTCCTATGAGAATATAAACAATTGAACAACTCTATGAGTAACACAGTTAGATTCATTTTATTATCATTTGATCTAGAAGTGTTAAGATGAATGTGGCTAACAAAAAAGTGTTCATATGGCTAACTTCGGTTAACTGTTATTGAGCCAACTCAATATACATGTTTAGGTACGGTTACCCATATCTAAATGAATGTATATTTCATTTGTGTGTAACAAGCTAAAACCATCTAACGATGGAGAGATATTTCTTTGGTTTTAAGCAAATTTATCTCAGGATTTCATCCACCGGTGAATATTGATTGCTTTGTTTCAAAGCTATCAAACCCTGATTTGAAGACTATATAAGGGAGAACTCTAGCAACTGGGAAACCTAATCCCCACACCTCCTATGAGTCAAATTTCCTTTAACCTAAGTTTTTCCTAAAACCATTATAGGTTAACGACTTAAAGACTTCAGTAGGATTCTGAAGCCAGACCCAACCATTTTCTTTGTAGTTGCGTGTTCTGATCTTACTTGTTCTATCGTATTGAGTACTATCTTCTTTAAGATTTTCTCGAGATTTATCTCCGATAGGTAAGATATAAAAAGTAATCACAAAGATCTTCGTCTCATTCTTTGTGATTCCACAATAACTTGTTCTACTACCATATAGTTAAGTTATTATGAGGTGATTGATATTTCTAGGATGTTCTTCGGGAATATAAGACCGGATTATCAATTGGTTCCTGTTCACCTTTATTTATCAAAAGATGGAACAAAAACTTCGTAGGTATTTCTGTGGGAGACAGATTTATCTATCAGAATAGACTTTTCTATGGGAGACAGATTTGTTTATAAAGTCTTCGACTTTGGGTCGTAGAAACTCTTAGTTGTGGGTTAGATCAGCTAAGGGAATCAAGTGCGTAGAGTCCTGCTGGGATTCAGAGACATAAGGAATACGACTATACCTTGATCAATGTGAGATTGGTTGGGCTCAACTACATTCCAGTCTGAAGTTAACTTGTAGTATGCTAGAATCTATAGAGGCTTAATACAATGTGGTATTCAAATCTGGACTAGGTCCCGTGTTTTTATGCATTTGCGGTTTCCTCATTAACAAAAATTATGGTGTCTGTGTTATTTCTTTTCTACATTATATTTGGTTATATAATTGAAATATCACAGGTTGTGCGTAGTTCAATCAATTGGTAAATCCAACCTTTGGTTGTTGATTGAAATTGATTGACACTTGAACATTGGTATTTGGTACCGTTCAAGTTGTTTCTCATAATAATCAGGCTCACGGATTCTATCTGTTTCATTTGCTGATTACTTGATTGAGTCTGACTGTCTAGTTGATTCTCTCAGAATTATATTGGAGTTAGTCCATATAGATTTCCTAACGAAATATTGGTTGTGGTTGTTGTACCCCCGCTTTTTCAATTGGTAACAGAGCAGGAAAAACATGTTTAAGACCTCATAAGTTTGTGTTTGTAGCAATCTGACTCTATGGACAGCTAAGTCTCTATAAACGCTTCACCAGAATTAGATCTACTCAACTCCGAGTGTGTTCTAGAAACCATCGATGAGGTTGAGTGCTTTGATCTAGAAAAAATCATCAAAAATCTTTGTCGAGAGAAACAGCGATTGATAAGGAAAATTGATGGTCTTCATTGCGAATTTTATATCAAAAACTCTGATCTTCGAGAACGTTCTGAAGATCTAGTTAATCTTCAGTTGAAGTTGGATGAACAAATCCGGATCAATTCTGATCTTGTTGCAGAAATTGAAAAATATAAGGATTTGAAGTCTGTCAAAGTATCTTCAATGGATTTGAAAAACTCATTTAATTCTTCCTTGAAGAATTGTCGTAAGTCAGGAGATAAGCAAGGTTTTAGGCTTTGTGAAACCTGATGTGACTCAGAACTTCTCAGATGATTTTAAAGATGTTGGTACATGTATGTTTTGTTGTTCTCATAATCATTTTCAATATACGTGTACACCCTTCAAGAAAATTTTAAAGGTTGCTAGTGATCTTCACAGGAAAGATGAACAACTATTTACTACTCTAAAAAGGTGTACAAATCTAACAAAAAAAACCAAGAGGGATAGTAGTGTTAGTATGGGAGCTTTTTCTCTAAAATCAACATCACCCTTTCAATGGTTCCTTGATAGTGTATGCAGCCGACATATGACTGGAGATCTTTCGTGGTTTGTGAAAACAAGAGATTTTGAAGGAGGTCCAGTAACATTCGGAGATGGGAATTGTTGCTACATAAGCAAGAAGGGGACGATCAAACTACATGGCGTTCCTGAAATCCATAATGTAGTATACGTTAAAGGTATGACTGTTAATCTTCTTTATGTTAGTCAAATTTTTGACAAAGGCCATAAACTGGTCTTCAATGAGAATGGATGTGACATTGTAGACAAAACTGGAAAAGTAATTTTTCAGGAAACTCGTGGTAAAAATAACTGTTATCTCTTAGATACTGAGTTTAGCAATTGTTGCAATTTGACTAAGGTGTATTCTACGCATCTTTGGCATGAACGTTTTGGTCACACCAATTATCGCCTTCTAACTAAGATCATCATCAAAGAACTTGTTAGAGGTGTTCCCAAAATCAATGCTAAGATTGATGGTTTCTGTGGTGCCTGTCAAAAGGGTAAACAAACGAAAGTTCCACATAAATCATCTCGAGATATTCTCACTAAAGCTCAACTCGATTTAATTCATATGGATCTCTTCGGGCCAATTCAGCAACCTACTGTTGCTGGGAAGAAGTATGCTTTAGTTATGGTAGATGATTACACCAGATTCACTTGGGTGTCATTTTTAGCTCATAAGAATGAAACCCTTGGTGAATTCAAGATTATTGTTAATAGAATCCAGAACGAACAGGGTCGCAAGCTAAAGAAAATTAGAAGCGACCGTGGAACTGAATTCAAGGACACTAAGGTGTTTGAATTTTTTGATAAACTGGGGATTATTCAACAATACTCACCACCCATTACTCCACAAGCAAATGGAGTTGCACAAAGGAAGAATAGGAACATTAAGGAAATGGCAAGGGTAATGCTCCATAACAAAAACTTACCGTTAAAGTTTTGGGGAGAAGTTGTTTTCACAGCATGCTACTTGATAAACTGTGTCTATCTACGGTCAAAACCCTAAATACTCCTTATGAGTTGTGGTACGGTAAGAATCCCAACTTACACTATCTCGGAGTGTTTGGAAGTAAGTGCTATATTCTAAAAGATCGAGAACAGAAAGGGAAAATTGATTCTAAAAGCGATGAAGGAATCTTTCTTGGCTATGCATCTGATAGTCGTGGTTTTCGAGTATTTAACCTCAGAACCCAAGTTATGATGGAATCTGCAAATGTCATCATCGATGATCTGAGCAATTTTCGTCATGATGACTCTCCATCTGAATTTCCTCCAACTGAGACAATTGACAAAGTCAAACAAATCCTAGAATAAGTAGAAGTTGTTCCAACAGTTGTTGATCCTGACATTTCTAGTGACGAGGAGAATAAAAGCCCTAGTCAGGTTATTCTTGTCGAACAAGATTGTGCTCCTCCACGTCACCTCTGGGTTCAAAGGAATCATGATACTAACAGTATTATTGGAGGAAAAGATTTTATGGCTAAGATGAGAGGACAACTTTAAAATATTTGCAATTTTTGTTGTTATCAATCGCAAGTAGAACCGAAAAATATTGATGAAGCTCTTGGTGATCCCTTTTGGGTGAATGCAATACAGGAAGAGTTAAATCAATTTCAAAGACAAGATGTATGGGAGCTCATACCTTGTCCCTCCAGTATCAATATTGTTGGTACCAAATGGATATTCAAGAATAAGTCATATGAATTTGGCACCATTGTCAGAAACAAAGCCAGACTTGTCGCTCAGGGATATTCACAGATTGAAGGTATCGATTTTGACGAAGCCTTTGCTCCTGTGGAACGCCTTGAGTCAATTCGTTTGTTATTAGCTCATGCTTGTTTTCTCAAGGTTAAGCTATTTCAAATGGACATAAAATCTGCGTTCCTAAACGGAAATTTAAAGGAAGAGGTCTATGTTGCTCAACCTAAAGGATTTGAAAGTCCGGAGTTCCCATATCATGTCCTTAAGCTCAAAAAGGCATTATATGGGTTAAAACAAGCACCTCGTGCCTGGTTCGAAAAACTAACTACTTCTCTTCTTAGGAAAGGTTTTTCGAGAGGTGGAGCTAATAAAACATTGTTTACCAAATGGAATGGGAAAGATGTAGTCATTGCTCAAGTTTATGTAGATGATATCATTTATGGATCAACATCCGAGAAACTTGCTAAAGATTTTCAAGTCTCCCTTGGAGGGAATTTGAAATGAGCAATGTTGGTGAATTAAAATTATTTTTAGGATTACAGATTCAACAACATAAGGATGGAATTTACTTATCTCAAGAAAAATATGCTAAGGATCTTGTTACAAGGTTCGGTTTTGATAAGTCAACTCCAAAGCTGACTCATATGCCCACCACTGGTAAACTACATCGAGATGAGAAAGGAGTTAATGTGGATCAAAAACTTTATCGATCTATCATTGGAAGTCTTTTATATCTCACAGCTACTAGACCTTATATTTCTGTTAGTGTTGGTTGTTGTGCTAGATTTCAGGTTAATCCAAAGGAATCTCATCGTGCAGCTGCAAAAAGGATCATGTGATACATTCAAAACACTATCGGGTATGGTCTATCTAATACTTTTGATACCAACACTGATCTTACTACCTATTCAGATGTTGATTGGGCAGGATGTGTGGAAGATAGAAATAGTACATCTGGGGGCGTCTGTTAGAGCATTGCTCGGTCGAACTCGCAAACGTTGTTATCTCAATCTTGTTTGTCAAGTTTTGTTTCCAAAACTATAAGTCTTGTTTTCTAGTCTACTTATAGCTAAATCTCGGATTAGGATAGTAAGTGTAGTTTAGCTTTAGACTCCACGGCGTTCATCGAATGAAGATGAAGAACTACTCAAGAGAACTTGTGGAACTTCATCAGCAAAAGGTATGTGGAGACTTGAACTTACCTATCACTCAAAAGTCTATCTACTCTATTTCCTATTTGAGACAAAAGTCGTATTGCTATATAGACTTCAATTATACACATTTGATATTTCGAGCCGAGTCTATCTCGCTTATGTATTTCTTGAAATATGTGTTGGTAAGCATTCGCTTTAACCAAGTTCATCTTTACCCATGACGAAAGTCATATTGATTATTTCAATAACTTGAAAATCGCTTTGATGAAAATAGTTTGTGAATAACAACTATTTTAACATCCTCTAAGAAAGTTTCAATGATTGAAATGAGAGTTTAGAACAAGTAAGCATGTTTGGATTTAAACATAGTGTGTTCTCACATTTGTGTAAAAGTCCAAAACCGGGAACCCAAATGCGTACACGTACGCGTACTGGCGGTTGTTGGAAATCCGGGTAAGTATGGGAACCCGTACGCATACTTGCGGAAGTTTCACGTCCGTGAATTTCTGCTGGAGTTTGGAGGTGAAAAACAAACTCAATCCGGTTACTTCAGTATGCGTACCCGTTTGTATACTTAAGTAGGTTACTTTCTGAAATCGGTTTGTTCATGAACTAAAACATTTATATAATAAGGAATGCAATCTTTACAAACTGTGGCTATAATGTTCATGAATTGATTCGAGTGAATCAAAACCGATTTTGCTTCGATTGTGTCTTGTAAACTTCTATGAGATCTAAGAAATTGAACAACTCTCTAACTAGTTCATTTGAGTCATTTGAACTAGTTATGGTAAAGATGAATAAGGTTTATATGAAAGTGCTCATATGTCTAACCATTGGTTGACTATTGTTGAACCGACTAAGTGTACACGTTTAGGTACGGTTACTCAAACCTAAATGAAGTTACATTTCATTTATGTATAACAAGTTAAGTTCGATCTAACGGTTGAAAGATATTAGCTTGAATCTAATCAGGTTTTCATCTAACGGTGAATATTGAATGCTTTGTTACCAATGTAACTTAGATTGCAAATCCTGATTTGAAATCTATATAAAGGAGAACTCTAGCAATTGGGAAACCTAATCCCCACACCTTCTATGTGATACTAGTTGTGTAAGCTAGAGTCGATTCTCCTTTAACCTTAGGTTTTTCTCGAAACCCTGTAGGTTAACGACTTAAATACTTCATTGGGATTGTAAAGCCAGACCCAACTATTTTCTCTGTAGTTGCGTGATCTAATCTTGTTGTTTTCTATCGTGATTGAGTACAATCGTAAGATTGTCTTGAGATTTATATCTCCGATAAGCAAGATAGAAAAGTAGTCACAAACACCTTCGTCTCATCGTTTGTGATTCCACAATATCTTGTTTCGTTAATCGATTAAGATTATTGTGAGGTGATTGATAATCCTAGGCTGTTCTTCGGGAATATAAGTACGGGTTATCAATTGGTTCCTGTTCACCTTGATTTATCAAAAGACGGAACAAAAAACTCATAGGTATGTATGTAGGAGACAAATTTATCTATTCCAATAGACTTTTCTGTGTGATACAGATTTGTTTATCAAGTCTTCGACTTTGGGTCGTAGAAACTCTTAGTTGAAGGTGAGATCAGCTAAGGGAATCAATTGCATAGTATCCTGCTGGGATCAGAGGCGTAAGGAGCACGACTGTACCTTAAATCAGTGTGAGATTGATTAGGGTTCAACTACATTCCAGACCGAAGTTAGCTTTGTAGTAGGCTAGTGTCTGTAGCGGCTTAATACAGTGTGGTGTTCAAATCTGGACTAGGTCCCGATGTTTTTATGCATTTGCGGTTTCCTCGTTAACAAAACTTCTGGTGTCTATGTTATTTCTTTTCCACATTATATTTTGTTATATATTGAAATATCACAGGTTGTGCGTTTGAATCGATCAACTGGTAAATCCAACCTTTTGTTGTTGATTGAAATTGATTGATCCTTGAACATTGGTCTTTGGTACCGTTCAAGTTATTTCTCTTATATTCAATCTGCCTCGCAAAACCTTAATTTGTTTGATTGCGGATTGAATTGAGAAATTGATATATAACTCTTTGATATACTTTTCTTAAGATTTAGTCTAACTGTCTAGTTGATTCTCTTTAATGTATATTGGAGTTAGTCCATACAGATTGCTAAGTGAAATATTGGGTGAGGTTGTTTGACCCCCGCTTTTTCAATTGGTATCAAAGCAGTCAAACAAGTTTAAGACCTCATAAGTCTGTGATTGTAGCGATCTGACTCTATGGATAGTAAAGTCTCTATAAACGCTTCACCAAGATTGAATTCTGATCTTAGAGAAGGTTCTGAAAATCTTGTTATTCTCCATAAAAAGTTGGATGAACAAATCCGTATCAACTCTGATCTTGTTGCAGAAATTGCAATGTATAAGGATTTGAAATCTGTCAAAATTCCTTCAATGGATTCGAATAACTCCTTTTATTCTTCTCTGAAGAATAGTCGCAAGTCAGATGATAAACGAGGTTTAGGATTTGTGAAACCTGATGGGATTAAGAACTACTCAAACAAGATTAAAGATGTTGGTCCATGTATGTTTTGTGACTCCTATAATCACTTTCAACATACATGTATATATTTCCGGAAAAGTTTAAAGGTTGCAAGTAATCTTCATAAGAAAGCTGAACAACTGTTTACTTCTCTAAAAAGATGTGCAAAACTAACAAAAAATCTTAAACGGGATAGTAATGTTAGTATGGGAGCTTTTGCTCTAAAATCAACATCTCCCTTTCAATGGTTTCTTGACAGTGGATATAACTGACATATGACTGGTGATCTCTCATGGTTTGTAACTTCAAGCGACTTTGAAGGAGGTCCGGTAACATTCGGAGATGGGAGTTGCTGCTACATAAGCAAGAAGGGGACGATCAAACTTCCCGGCGTTCCTGAAATCCATGATGTAGTATACGTTAAAGGTATGACTGCAAACCTTCTTTCTATTAGTCAAATCTGTGACAAAGGCCATAGAGTTGTCTTCAATGCAAATGGATGTGAAATTGTAGAAAAAATTGGGAAAGTAATTTTTCAGGGAACTCGTGGTAAAAAGAATTGTTATCTTCTTAATACTCAATTCAGTAACTGTTGCAATTTGACTAAGGTGGAATCTACACATCTTTGGCATGAACGTTTTGGTCACATCAATTATCGCCTTCTAACTAAGATCATTAATAAAGAACTTGTTAGAGGCGTTCCCAAAATCAATGCAAAGATTGATGGTGTATGTGGTGCCTGTCAAAAGGGTAAATAAACGAGAGTTCACCATGAATCATCTCGAGATATTCTCATTAAAGCTCCACTTGATTTAATTCATATGGATCTCTTCGGACCTATTCAACAACCTACGGTTGCGAGTAAGAAGTATGCTTTAGTTATGGTAGATGATTACACCAGATTCACTTGGGTAGCATTTCTATCTCATCAGAATGAAACCCTTCATGAATTCAAGATTATTGTTAATAGAATCCAGAATAAACAGGGTCGCAAACTAAAGAAAATTAGAAGCGACCGTGAAACTGAATTCAAGGACACTAAGGTGTTTGAATTTTGTGACAAACTAGGGATTATTCAACAATACTCACCACTCATTACTCCTCAAGCTAATGGAGTTGCAGAAAGAAAGAATTGGAATATTCATGAAATGGCCAGGGTAATGCTCCATAACAAAAACTTACCTTTAAGGTTTTGGGGAGAAGCTGTTTTCACAGCATGTTATTTGATCAACCGTGTCTACCTACGGTCTAAAACCCTAAACACTACTTATGAGTTGTGGTACGGTAGGAACCCAACTGACAATATCTCAGAGTGTTCAAAAGTAAGTGCTACATTCTAAAAGATCGAGAACAGAGAGGGAAATTTGATACTAAAAGTGATGAAGGTATCTTTCTTGGCTATGCTTCTGATGGTCATGGTTTTCGAGTTTTTAACCTCAGAACCCAAGTTATGATGGAATCTGCAAATGTCATCATTGATGATATTAGTAATTTTCATCATGATAATCCTCCTGTTGAATTGCCTCCAACTGAGACAATTGAGAAAGTCAAAGAAATCCAAGAATCAGTTGAAGTTGTCCCAACTGTTACTAATCTTGATATTTCTAATGATGAGGAGAAGAGCACTGATCAGGCTACTCCTGTTGAACAAGAACGTGTCCCTCCATGACACCTCTGGGTTCAAAGGAATCATGATCCCAACAGTATTATTGGAGGAAGAAATTCTACTGCTAAGACAAGAGGACAACTTCAAAATATTTGCAATTTTGGTTGTTATCTTTCACAAGTAGAACCGAGAAACATTGACGAAGCTCTTAGCGATCCCTATTGGGTGAATGCAATGCATGAAGAGTTAAATCAATTTAAAAGACTAGACGTATGGGAACGAGTACCTTGTCCCTCCAATATCAATATTGTTGGTACCAAATGGATATTCAAGAATAAGTCTGATGAATTTGGTACAATTTTCAGAAATAAAACCAGACTTATCGCTCAAGGATATTCACAGATTGAAGGTATCGACTTTGACGAAACCTTTTCTCCTGTGGCACGCCTTGAGTCCATTCGGTTGTTATTAGTTCATGCTTGTTTTCTTAAGGTTAAGCTGTTTCAAATGGACATAAAATTCGTATTCCTAAACGGAAATTTAAAGGAAGAGATTTATGTCACTCAGCCTAAGGGTTTTGAAAATCCTAATTTCCCAGATCATGTCCTTAAGCTTAAAAAGGCATTATATGGGTTAAAACAAGCACCTCGTGCCTGGTTTGAGAAACTAACTACTTCTCTTCTTAGGAAAGGTTTTTCGAGAGGCAGAGCTGATAAAACCTTGTTTACCAAATTGAGTGGGAAAGATGTTGTCATTGCTCAAGTCTATGTAGATGATATCATCTATGGTTCAACTTCTGAGAAACTTGCAAAAGATTTTCAAGTCTCTCTTGGCAAAGAATTTGAAATGAGCAATGTTGGTGAATTAAAGTTCTTTTTAGGATTACAAATTCAGCAACATAAGGATGGAATTTACTTAACTCAAGAAAAATATGCTAAGGATCTTATCTCAAGGTTCGGTATGGATAAGTCAACTCCAAAACTGACACCTATGCCCACAACTGGTAAACTACATAGAGATGAGAAAGGAGTAAGTGTGGATCAAAAACTTTATCGATATATTATTGGTAGACTTTTATATCTTACAGCTACTAGACCTGATATTGCGTTTAGTGTTGGTTGTTGTGCTAGATTTCAAGCTAATCCAAAGGAATCTCATCTTGCTGCTGCGAAGAGGATAATACGATATATTCAACATACTAGCGGGTATGGTCTATCATATACTTTTGATACTAACACTGATCTTACTTCCTATTCAGATGCGGATTTGGCAGGATGTGTAGAAGATAGAAAAAGTACTTCAAGGGGATTTTACTATATTGGGTTGAACCTTATAGCTTGGCACAGCAAGAAATGAAACTCACAATCCCTGTCTACATGCGAAGCAGAATATATTGCTGCAGGTTCGTGTTGTACTCAACTTCTATGGATGAAGCAAATGCTTGCTGATTATGGAATTGACACTGGAATAATGAAGATCTTTTGTGATAACTCAAGTACGATTCGCATCACTGAGAATCCTGTTGAGCACTCAAGAACTAAGCACATTGATATAAGGTATCATTTTATTAGAGATCTCTATGAAAATGGTATCATCAATATGGAATTTGTGCCTTCAGAACAACAATTGGCTGATATTCTCACCAAACCTTTAGACACTGCTACGTTTCAACATTTACGGCAGTCTATAGGTGTTGTTTTGGTTCATTAGTTCTCTAGCCTTTTGTCCCTGGGCTCATTTATATCTTTTGGGCAATCAAGGCTTCGAACGCCAGTGTAGTGTTTGTTCAATTTCATATTTGTTTCTGCGTAGATAACAATTCTATTGGGTATCAAAGGTTTCGCTGAAATCCTTCATTTCTTATGAAAGTAAGGTCGCTCTTGTTGTTCTTTCGGGAATGTCATTTTATGGGGGGGAGTTCTTAATTGAACTTGTGCTTAATTGCCAAATCTTTGTGGGGAGTGCGGCTGTGGAATATTATAGGGGTTATCTTGTATCTTTATAAACTCCTTGATAAATGCATTTAGTTTCGGCTATATGATTGCATCTAAAAAAGTTGATATGTGCTTTTCTTTTGGTTATGAAGTATCTCTATGGAAATTTCATTAGGATCCCACTAATTTTCGTACCTTTGCCAATTTTATTGACAAAAAAGGGGAGAATTAATGTGTAGTTCACACTACAAATATATATGGTTTTAGGATCATTATGTAAGGGGGGGTGGTTTTCATGTGAGATGAAGTATTGACTAAAGGGGAGTGATACATATCACCATAGTATTATTGTCGAAGTTGTGATACAATTGAACTTTGATCCTGTGTAATAATATTATGACATTGTATAACAATGATTGAGAGCTATTATTTTCTCATTGTTATAGCTACGGATCTTCAACAACGATGATGCTGAGTTGAACACATTTAGAATCATTGTAGTATTTGGAAGTGACAAAGATTTCGAGTAATATTGAAGAACCAAGGAGATCAAGCATTTGGTTGATAAGCTACAAATTTTATTTATTTTGTATTCCATATGTATTGATAGTTTTGTCACTAAAATTGACAAATGGGGAGATTGTTAGAGCATTGCTCGGTCGAACTCGCAAGCATTGTTATCTCAAGCTTGTTTGTCAAGTTTAGTTGCAAAAACTATAAGTCTTGATTTCTAGTCTACTTATAGCTAAGTCTCGGATTAGGATAGTAAGTGTAGTTGAGCTTTACACTCCACGGCGTTCATCGAATGAAGACGAAGAACTACTCAAGGGAACTTGTGGAACTTCATCAGCAAAAGGTATGTGGAGACTTGAACTTACCTATCCCTCAAAAGTCTATCTACTCTATCTCCTATTTGAGACAAAAGTCGTATTGCTATATAGACTTCAATTATACACATTTGCTATTTCGAGACGAGTCTATCTCGCTTATCTATTTCTCGAAATATGTTTTGGTAAGCTTTCGCTTTAGCCAAGTTCATCTTTACTCATGACGAAAATCATATTGATTATTTCAATAACTTGAAAATTGCTTTGATGAAAATAGTTTGTGAATAACAACTATTTTAACATCCTCTAAGAAAGTTACAATGATTAAAATGAGAGTGTAGAACAAGTAACCATGTTTGGATATAAACATAGTGTGTTCTCATATTTGTGTAAAATTCCAAAACCGGGAACCCAAAGTATGCGTACCCGTACGCATACTGGCGGTTGTTGGAAATCCGGGTAAGTATGCGTACCCGTACGCATACTAGCGGAAGTTTCACATCCGTTAATTTCTCCTGGAGTTTGGAAGTGAAAAAAAAAACTCAATCCGGTTACTTAAGTATGCGTACCCGTTTGCATACTTAAGTAGGTTACTTTCTAAAATCGGTTTGTTCATGAACTATAATGTTCATGAATTGATTCGAGTGAATCAAAACTGAATTTGCTTCGATTGTATCTTGTATGCTTCTATGAGATCTAAGCAATTGAAAAACTCTCTAACTAGTTCATTTGAGTCATTTGAACTAGTTATGGTAAAGATGAATAAGGTTGATATGAAAGTGCTCATATGGCTAACCATGGGTTAACTATTGTCAAACCGACTAAGTGTACACGTTTAGGTACGGTTACTCAAACCTAAATGAAGTTTGAAAAGACGAGGGTACCCAAATATACCTCAATCTAAAACTTTTCCACCTATAAGTCCTCTTACCGAAAGTGATTTTCTATGGACTGAGTCGAGGCAATACAACGAACCGGTATTCACACTTTGCGTGATCTTCTATGGATACGAGATCGAGACAATACAACAATCAATGTGTGATTACTTGATAATAGGTTCGGACTTAACCAAACTCTATAGGATCACTATCAAGTAATATGGAGTTAACGTTTGTGTAATTTACTTTAAATTATAATAACGACAATTATAATTGCGGAAAACAAAATTAAATGACACAACAAGATTTTGTTAACGAGGAAACCACAAATGCAGAAAAACCTCGAGACCTAGTCCAGAATCGAATACTCTCATAATTAAGCCGCTATAAAAAATCACACCAACTTCGTATAGTTGAGACCAAGCAACTAAACCTATAGTTCACCTAGTTTCTTTAGTATCCTTGCGCTTCCGACATTCAATAAGTGCACGCACTAGAACAATTCCTTTGGTTCGTATTCCAAACAGTAAAGGAACAACAAATCTGTTTGGTAACAACTCTATTCAATCTCAATGATATGATTTAGACAAAGGCTCTTCTGTTTAATCCAATAAACTCCTTTGTCGGGTTCTAGATCAAACTAATTAACAACTACCAAAGTAATTGTGTTTAGACTATGCAATCAATAATAGGATCTACCAAGATACTAAATATTGATGCCGATCTACGTAACTAATCAATCAAATCTATCAAAGATAAACAGATTATAGTTGGATCCCAACCGATCAAGTTTTGTGCACACCAAAGATTATGAACCCAAATAAGAAATCTTATTTGTCTTCAAATCTTCTTAAATCTTCAATAAACCCCTGCACACCACAACTTGAATCTCTTGTGATCAACCATGCACAGAACGGAGTCTGTTAACAATGGATTATCACAAGACATCTTTAGATCTACAAACAGTTCTAAAGATCCCGTCGACACTTTGATCTAGTTTGAGTGCATCTTATATCAGAAGAGAAGATTCTCAAGAATAAACAAACTAGGTGCAATCAAAATTCAACAACCGTTAGTCAATCAAATCAAATCGTAAACTAATAATACTGCAATTATCTAGTTTCCTACCAACGGTACTCGTAGAGCTTCTTGATCCCACAGAAGTCTTTAAACAAGTGGTCGTAAGAGATTTCGCCTAATTAGGGTACTTTTCTCTCCAAATAGACAGCTCCACCAGTAACAAAACAACAAGGTAGTTTTGCTGGCTCTTAGGATAGTTTGCTCGAAATGCAAACTTTGGTATTTATATACCAAGGAAGTTTGGACACCAAGGAATTTCCAAAACCGAAATATTCTTTAGATATGCAATATATTCCCAAATCGGTTTTCATAATTCCTAGAAATGCTCTGTCCAAAAATAACTGAAATCCTACTAGAAAATCTCCAATTAGTAAATGCACATTACCAATTTTTATTTTCCATAAATATGCATTTTAATTGATGGTAATTAAAAGCATATAAAATTAACAACCTTAATTAAAAGATTCTCAACTTATTTTGGGGATCTCCTTGAGTTATTAAGGAATATCTTGGAACATTACAAGATAAGAATTACTGAACATGTTCAAAGTATGTCGACATCTTTTTTTTTTCTAAATCCTTTTTCATATTTACAATCTTGGAACCGATTATACCACACTTCCAAACAAGTTTAGAACTGGTTCATCTGATTTCCAAGAACTATGTGATTGATCAAATATCAATACACTAAACATGGGTTTACGGTTCTACCAAACACAAGGATCGGTTCTACCTTAATATTGTTACTGGGACCGGTTACATCAGTTACCAGGATTAGTTACATCAATTACCAGGACCGGTTACCATATTCTCATGGTATTACTTGTGATCGGTCACACCAGTTACCAGGATCGGTTACACCAATTACCAGGACCAGTTACACCAATTACAAGGATCGATTACACACTCTTTTGTGATCGGTCACACCAATTACTAGGATCGGTTATACCAATTACTAGGATCGGTCACACCAATTACAAATATCGATCATACCATCTTAGGTGATTACTTAGGATTGGTTACACTAATAAAATTCATACCAATACATAAGTCAGGCATTGTGACTAGTTTTACCAAGATACATAACAAGTATGCATACCCGTATTCGAACGGTTTTAACTGTTAAAGTCCGGGAACCAAGTTTGCGTACCCGTTTGCAAACTGTTTCACTTGAGTTAGGTCCGAAACGACAGTATGCGTATCCGTTTGCGAATTGTCGGAAAAGATCAAAGTCTGTAACTTAAGTTTGCGTACCCGTTTGCAAACTTATTTGGTTAAGTTCAAAAATCGGTTAAGAATGATTTCATACTCATGAACAAATACATTTATATATTAAGGAATGCAATCTTTGTAAACCGTGGCTAAAGTGTTCATGAACTGATTCTTTTGAATCAATCCGATTTTGCTTCGATTGTGTCTTGTATACTTCTATGAGAATATAAACAATTGAACAACTCTTTGAGTAACACAATTTTATTCTTTTTATTTTCCTTTGATCTAGAAGTGTTAAGATGAATGTGGCTAACACAAAAGTGTTCATATGGCTAATTTCGGTTAACTGTTATTGAGCCAACTCAATATACACGTTTAGGTATGGTTACCCATATCTAAATGAAGGTATATTTCATTTGTGTGTAACAAGCTAAGACCATCTAACGGTGGAGAGATGTTTCTTTGGTTTTAAGCAAACTTAGCTTTGGATTTCATCCAACGGTGAATATTAATTGCTTTGTTTCAAAGCTATCAAACCCAGATTTTAAGATTATATAAGGGAGAACTCTAGCAACTGGGCAACCTAATCCCGACACCTCATGTGTGATACTAGTTGCGACTAGATTCGATTCTCCTTTAACCTAGGTTTTTCCTAAAACCATCATAGGTTAACAACTTAAAGACTTCATTGGGATTCTGAAGCCAGACCCAACTATTTTCTATGTAGTTGTGTGTTTTGATCTTACTTGTTCTATCGTATTGAGTATTATCTTATCTAAGATTTGCTCGATATTTATCTCCGATAGGTTAAATATAAAAAGTAATCACAAATCTCTCCGTCTCATCATTTGTGATTCCACAATAACTTGTTCTACTACCATATAGTTAAGTTATTGTGAGATGATTGATATTTCTAGGTTGTTCTTCGGGAATATAAGACCGGATTATCAATTGGTTCATGTTCTCCTTGATTTATCAAAAGATGAAACAAAAACTTCGTAAGTATTTATGTGGGAGACAGATTTATCTATCAGAATAGACTTTTTTGCGGGAGACAGACTTGTTTATAAAGTCTTCGACTTTGGGTCGTAGCAACTCTTAGTTGTGGGTGAGATCAGCTAAGGGAATCAAGTGCGTAGAGTCCTATTGAGATTCAGAGACGTATGGAACATGAATGTACCTTGATCAGTGTGAGATTGGTTAGGGCTCAACTACATTCCAGTCTGAAGTTAACTTGTAGTGGGCTAGAGTCTGTAGCGGCTTAATACAGTGTGGTGTTCAAATCTGGACTAGGTCCCGGGGTTTTTATGCATTTGCGGTTTCCTCGTTAACAAAACTTATGGTGTCCGTGTTATTTCTTTTCCGCATTATATTTGATTATATAATTGAAATATCACATGTTGTGCGTAGTTCAATATATCAATTGGTAAATCCAACCTTTGGTTGTTGATTGAAACTGATTGACACTTGAACATTGGTCTTTGGTACCGTTCAAGTTTTTTCTCATAATAATCAGGCTCACGGATTCTATCTGTTTGATTTGTTGATTACTTTGAGAAACAGAGATATAACTCTTGGATATATTTCCTTGATTGAGTCTTAATGTCTAGTTGATTCTCTCGGAATTGTATTGAAGTTAGTCCATACAGATTGCCTAAAGAAATATTGGGTGTGGTTGTTGTACCCCCCGGTTTTTCATCTTGGATGATTGTGAGCAGAACCTCTGTTTAGTATGGTATAAACAGAGATTTTGTCAAGAAGAAAAGAAATTGGTTAAGTGCGAATTGGCTAAGACTGTGTTGTGGAGCATAGTGTCGTTGTCAAGGTTGGTTTTTTCATTTGAATAGTTTGAACCTATGACAATTCAGGTATCAGATCTATGGTTAAGGGTCTCTCTGTTCACGTTGGATTATAGAAGGCTGATTGAGTTTGTTTTTGTTCTTGAAGTTAGTTGTAAATTGTATTTGAAGTGAAGGATCCACACCAAGAGTACAAGGCCTAGAAAGGATGGGACGAAGATCAGGCCAAAGGTTGGCATTAAAGGTATGTGACTCCTATATCCAAAAA
Organism: Papaver atlanticum; assembly: GCA_023531105.1. Taxonomy (NCBI): domain Eukaryota; kingdom Viridiplantae; phylum Streptophyta; class Magnoliopsida; order Ranunculales; family Papaveraceae; genus Papaver; species Papaver atlanticum. Next base: position 1,163,674 of record JAJJMB010005117.1, read on the forward strand.
TCGGCAAGTGATCATCATACATGAAGGATGTCCTCGGAACAACTTGATAAGGGTGAAACGAGTAGTTATACATATCAGAACTGCACTAAGGGTACCAGAGACGCTGCAAGTGATGATGAGATACATCACGATATTGGGAAGGGTTAATATGATATTGGTGTGGTCCAACATCGTAACATCAGTCGCTTACTAGGGAGTAAGGCACACACCGACAAGAAAATTTCTTCTGGACTGATGTACATTGATGTGAAGATCGATGGACTATGGGTATTAGCGAAGGCTGATACCAGTGCATCTAAGTCCTTTATTCATCCAGAAATTGGTTTAGCATTGAACTTAACAGTCACTAGCGTGGCTAGCACCATCAACGTTGTTAACTCATAACCATAAACCAGTCGAGGAAAAGTTCGCAATGCGGATGTTCAAGTTGGAGAATGGAAAGGAAAACTTGATTTTCTAGTGATGGTCATGGATGATTATGACCTTATATTCAGCCCCCTTAATACCCATGCTTTGTCCCAAGGGTGAGATAAAGTGATGAACCAGAAAAGACACTTAAGCCATGTTTGTCTGTGATTCAGGTGAATGAAGGTCTACGTAAAGACTTGACTACTTTCCTAGGCGTGTTGGTCGAGATCAAACCAGGAAAGGTAGTTGAATATGGGATAGATAGGGTCTTAGAAGAGTTTGCAGACATGATGCCTGCAAAACTGCCTAAGTTGCTACCGCCACGGCGTAGGATCGATCATATGATTGAATTGGTGCCAGAGACGCTTGCACAAGCACCATATCATATGTCACCATTAGAACTCGAGGAAATGCACAAGCAGATTTATGAACGGCTGGAGGCAAGTTATATACAACCGTTTAAAGCTTCATTTGGTGCTCCAGTTATGTTCCAAAAGAAACAAGATGGCTAGCTTCGTATGTGTGTAGACTATAGAGCTTTGAATAAGCTAATTCTGAGTATATTGACCGCTTTGTAGTAGTATACTTGGACGACATAGTTATTTACAGCGAAACTTTGGAAGAGCATGAGATGCATCTTCGCAAAGTGTTTGCAAAGCTTAAAGAGGTGGGTTTGTATGTGAAGAAGGAAAAGTTTGAGTTTGCCAAGACCACAATAACTTTCCTTGGCATGTATATGGACCAGAAAAAGGTACATGCCATTAGAGATTCGCCTAATCCAAAGAAGTTAGGAGAACTTCATTCTTTCTTGGGTTTTGCTAACTATTACTATAACACCCAGAGTTCCGAACCAGGGTCAAACCCGTATGGAGATCCGAACTCGAAGTGTTATGGGTCAGAAAGAAACTTATGCATATATTTATTTTCTTAGTTTATTATATTTAACCAATTATAATTAAATTTAAAAACAAGAATTATATTTTTTAAACATTCTTTAATAATATTCTTAACAAATAATTACACGTCATGCAATTACAAGATATATAACGTAATCATCAAGATAACGAAATGTTTAGTTCTACTTTCAACTTCCATATATAAATCTACAAGGAATGTCAATTGGAGTGAGATGATAGCTCAATAGAATGCATTCCCAATCTCAAAACATGCATAATAATATCAATGACTCAAATAACATACAACATGAGCATACGACATAATTTCGAGCAAATCACTGATATAGATATTCGACCAACATGATTACCACACAAGTATTATTTTCAACAAATCATTCAATTCATTTGTTCAATCATGAATTCACAATACAAATATTGTTTCTAACAAATCATCTTTAAGATTTCAAAACAAGACTTCACGATATTAATATTATTTCAACAAATCATCCTTCAATCATGAGTTCATAATACCAATAATTCATTCTATTATATTTCACAATTGAGTTCATAACACTAATAATATTTTCAACGAATCTACCAATTTGGTTTTTAACAATTAAGTTCATGGTACGAATGTCCTTGGTTCGTACACCCACCTATCGTTTCTCCAGCACGGACATCCGCCATCGATGGTCAGGAACATAAGTTACTATGGGGATCATTACCCATTTAACTCTCAGGATCATTACCCGCTTTACTCTCGGGGATCATTACCCGCCGTTAGCATGGAACCATGTTCCATCTAACAGTAAAACATGAACTCATTATCAATTTGTAAATCATTTTTACAAATAATATAATCAACCATGGCTTAACAATAAATGGACAAACAACATTAATTTCTTTTAAGCATTTAATCATACAATTCTAACTGCATCCATAATATATTATATGTTTCATGGTGATAACTTTATCTGATCATCTTCAAATTTTTACAAGGACATATATGAATCAATAATATACAATTAACATATCAAAACTTCACAGCAAACCAATTGTTAAAACAAAGGATATTGAATTTATAATGGAATCCTAAAAACTGAACAGATTACACGTTATTGGAAAGAAAAAAAATCATGGTAAATTCATAATAATATGAAATCCAAAGCACACTGATAGATAAATAACAAATATACAACTTTTTTTATTTGAGATAATCATTTTAGTATCATCTATGTTACCTAAGATAGCCAAAACTATGACAAAACAAAATTGTCCAGAATTTCTGAAAACATCATCCAAATTACATGAAACATTCAACGGTCAATTTACGGTAGATTAACTTAAAATTTTAACAATATATGCCTAATCATGTTATATATCAATACCCAATGGCTGATCATCAATCGGATGCACATATTACGCATATAAATTTCATAATCCTAATGATATAAGAATTAAGATCAAGTATAACAAAGAAAGACAAAGAGAGGGGGGATTTAATATTCTACCTCTCAATTGGTACAAACTCCTCTTGATTTTGATTAATTCTTCTTCTCTAAAAATCGCTAGCTCTATCTCTTTCTTCTTCTCCCTAGCCTTATGTTTTCTAACTTGTAAAATTCATTTCCTAAATTTTTAGTTATAAAAACCTTAATAATACTATACTAATATTAATAATGACAACTAATATTTATTTTTTCTTTTATTTCTTTTAATTGTCTTCATTTTCTATTCATTTTATTTACTTATTAAAATAAATTAGGTAACTCTATTTCCAACCTAATTTGTAGATGTTCTTGTTCAAACAACCACCTAGACTAAAGAAAACAATAAGGTTAGCAAATTCGTGTAAAACCCGAACCGAGAAGACAAATAAAAACACTGGGTATTACAGTTACTGGCGTTTTATTGTTGGATATTCAAAGTAAGTAGCCCATTTGACAGATCTGTTGACGAAAGACAAATCTTGGGCATGGACTGACGAGTGTCACTAGTCATTCGATGCACTAAAGAAAGCGGTCTCGACAAAACTAGTTTTTCGCTTGCCTAGCTTCAATATACCATCTGAAGTGGACACTGATGCTTCAGACAGGGCTCTAGGAGAGACTTGGTGCAAGATGGTCATCCGGTAGCTTTTGAAAGTCGTAAGCTTAACGATGTTGAAGGCCGATACACTGTGCATGAGAAAGAGATGTTGACAGTGATACATTTCCTAAGAACATGGCGTCATTATCTGTTGGGAACTTATTTTATCATAAGGACAGATAATGTGGTCATTATTCTTTACCATCCAAAAGAAACCTTCGCCAAAACAAGCAAGGTGGATTGACTTTTGAGCGAGTTCGACTATAAGTTCGAACACGACAAGGAAAGCTTATCCTGTGTCAGGTGCATTGAGTAGAAAGTTGGTAGAAGGATATGTCGCGGCATTGACCACGATTGAGGCAGAGTTGTTACCTCGATGCAAAAAAGAGACGAAGAATGATCAGGCATGTGTGCACCCGACTAAGCAGGTCTGCGGTGGGATCGTTTGTCGATATTGGAAAGATGTTGGAGTCATCTATGCCAAAGGAGGGATAATTTATGTACCCAATTCCGGTGGATTGAGAAAGGAACTCTTGCAAGATACGCATGATTCCATATGGGCTGGTCATCCAGGCATGGAATGAACACATGTTTTGATTGCGTGCTCTTATTACTGGCCTAAAATGGAAGAAGATGTCGATTTGTATGTGAAAACATGATTAGTATGTCAATTGGATAACACATAAAGGATAAATGTAACATGATTGCTACAACCTTTGCGGATTCCAAACAAGCCATGGAAATGCTTGTCGATGGAATTTATTAACGAGCTGCCGAAGGTGCAAGGCTTTAGCTCGATTATGGTCGTCGTTGATCGCTTTTTGAAGTATGATACATTCATTCCATGTCCACATTCTTGTAATGCATACGTTGTAGCGGATCTAAACTTCAAGAATGTAGTGAATTATTGGGTACTTCCTTAAGATATTGTGAGTGATAGAGATTCACGGTTTACATGTAGATTTTGGACTGCCTCGTTCTGGTTGCTTAGATCTGAACTAAAGTTTTCTACTATAAATCATCCCCAAACCGATGGTCAGACGAAGAGGATAAATGCATTGTTATAAGAGTATTTGCGTCATTATATGACTGCAAACTAAGGAAATTGGGTGTCGTTGATGGATACGGCCCAATTTTGTTACAATTTGCACAAGAGGTGATCAACAAAGTTGAGTCCTTTTGAGTTAGCAACAGGACAGCAACCATTAACCCCTCATGAGGTCCAAAGGCTAAGAAGTAAGGCTCTTATCCAGCAGCATACCGATATGGAAGGTCAAAAACAGAGATGACTGAGCAGGCGCGTGATAGTTTATATAAGGCAGTGAGAAGGATGAAAAAGTATGTTGATTTTTGTCGCATGGATGTGGAATTTGAGGTGGGAGATATGGTACTGTTGAAGCTAATGCCCCAGATTTGGAAGAAGATTTCTAGCAAGACAATGCATAGAGGCTTGATTCCAATATATGATGGTCCTTTTGAAGTGGTAAAAAGTTGGTAAGGTGGCTTACAGACTCGTTTTGCCTGAGCGATTGAAAGTGCATCCCACTTTTCATGTCATCTTCTTGAAAAAGTACCATCCCGATTTGCTGGAAACTTTGAGACAACAAGCAAAGCGTGCACCACCAAAAATCAGATCGCAATTTGACAAGCAAGTATAGCGTATACTTGATGATCGAGTTGAGGGTGAAAAGACGAGGGTACCCAAATATACCTCAATCTAAAACTTTTCCACCTATAAGTCCTTTCTCCGAAAGTGATTGTCTATGGACTGAGTCGAGACAATACAACTAATCGGTTCACACTTCGTGTGATCGTTTATGGATACGAGATCGAGACAATACGACAACAAGATAACTTGTGTGATTAACTATGGATACAAGATCGAGACAATACAACAACGAAGTATGATTACTTGATAAAAGGTTCGGACTTAACCAAACACAATAGGATTGCTATCAAGTAATTATGAATTAATGTTTGTGTATTTTACTTCTAATTATAATAAAACAATTATAATTGCGGAAATAGAAAAGTAAAAGACACAGCAAGATTTTGTTAACAAGGAAACCGCAAATGCAGAAAAAACCCGGGACCTTGTCCAAATTGAATACTCTCAGAATTAAGCCGCTATACAAAATCTAAACCAACTTCGTATAGTTGAGACCAAGCAACTAAACCTATAGTTCACCTAGTTCCCTCAGTTTCCCTGCGCCTCCAACTTGTAATAAGTCACGCACTTGGAAAAATTCCTTTGGTTCGTATTCCAAACACTAACGGAACAACAAATCTGTTCGGTAACAACTCTTTTCAAACAACGTGATATGAGTTTGACAAAAGGCTCTTCCGTTTATCCCAATAAACTCCTTTGTCGGATTCTTAGATCAATCTCTTCAACAACTACCAAAGTAATTATTTAGACTATGCAATCAATACTATTAATCACAAAGAAATGTATTGATGCCGATCTACTCAACTAATCAATCAAGATTATCACAAAGATAAACCGATTATAGTTGGATCCCCAGCCGATCAAGTTTTGTGAACACCAAAGATTTTGAACTCAAATAAGAAATCTTCTTTGTCTTTATATCTTCTTAGATCTTCAATAAACACCTGCACACAAACAACTTGAATCTCTTGTGATAAATCACATACAGAACGGAGTCTGTTAACAATGGATTATCACAAGACGTCTTTACATCTACAAACAGTCTAAAGATCCCCGTCGATACTTCGATCTAGTTTGAGTGAATCTTATATTAAAAGAGAAGATTCTCAAGCATAAACAAACTAGGTGCAATCAAAGTTCAACAACCGTTAGTCAATGAAATCAATCGAAAACAAATAATAAACTGCAATTATCTAGTTTCCCACCAACGGTACTCGTAGAGCTTCTCAATCCCAAAGAAGTCTTTAAAACGAGGGGTCGTAAGAGATTTCGCCTAATTAGGGTACTTTCCTCTCCGAATAGACGGCTCCACCAGTAACAACACAACTAGGTAGTTTTGATAACTCTAAGGATTAGTTTGCTCGAAATGCAAACTTCAATATTTATAGACCAAGGAAGTTTGGACACCAAGGAATTTCCAAAACCGAATATTCTCAAAGATATGCAATAAAGTCCAAATCGGTTTTCATAATTCCTGGAAATGCACTGTCCAAATATTGACCGAAATCTCAGTAAAAAATCTCCAATTAGTAAATGCACATTACCAATTTTTATTTTCTAAAGATATGCATTTAATTGCTGGAAATTAAAAGAATATAAAACTAAAAACCTTAATTAAAATATTCTCAATTTATTTCGATCCGGGATTCTCCTTTAGTTATTAAGGAATATATTTGAACAACAAAAGATAAGAATTACTGCACATGTTCAAAGTATGTCGACATCTTTACTTTGTAAATCCTTTTTCATATTTACAATCTTGGAACCGATTTGCCACACTTCCAAACAAGTTTAGAATTGGTTCATCTGTCTTCCAAGAACTATGTGATTGATTATCCTATCAAATCACCAATCATGGGTTTAACGGTTCTACCAAAACAAGTTTAGGTTCTACCTCCATGTGGGTACTAGGATCAGTCACACTAGTTACTAAAAGTTGGTTGACTAGGTACTAGGATCGGTTACCACATATTTATGGTATTTAACTTGTAATCGGTCGCACAAGTCATAGGATCGATTACCAATTACTAAGACTTGTTGCACCTCTTACAAGGATCGATTCCACAAACTTGTGATCGGTTGCACTTCTTACTAGGATCGGTTCCCCAATGTCTAGAGTTGGTCATACCAATTACAAAATATCGATCATACCATTTCAGGTGATTACTTAAGATCAGTTTCACTAATAAAAGTCATACCAATACAAAAGTCAGGCATTGTGAATAGTTTTACCAAGATACATAAACAAGTTATGAGCGGTTATACTAAACACACATATTATTAATTCAAAGATTTGCAATGAATAACAATACCAATAAGCCTAGCGATTTCCCTTTCGATTCATAAAACAAGTTTATGAATTTTACTTCCTTTAAACGAATGTAAAACATTGATTCCTAGGACGAAATCTTCACCCATACCCATACATAATCACAATAGCATTCATACGATTATGTCGATGTCTTATATACGAAGTTCAAAAGATAGACGTTATACTTCGTATTGTAATTCCTTAATACTATGTCTAACTATAGTATAATCATTCACAGCTTCGCAGTTATGTTTTTCAATATGCACGACTTGAAAGATACGTTAGGAATGAAACATTTCGAGTCAAATATTACTAACCGCAAGAGGAGGGATGATGTCGTCGTTGTAGTTCTTTACTTCTTCACATTCTTTAAAGTCTTCACGTAATACTTGTAAGTCTCATATCCTATTAACTTTCTAGCTAACCTATACGAAGTTGACTCTAGTAAATAATCAAGCGACTCTTTAAATGAGTTTTGATTCACTAAAATATGACAACCAAACTTGACATTCCAACAGTTGGTGGGTTCAACCGAGCTATGCTCTAACAAAGGGGGAAAGCAAGAAGAATCGGAGAACATATTATTTGGTAAAGTGGCATGGTTTACCAGACTCCGAGGCTTCTTGGGAGAAGGATACTACGTTGTGGAAATTTGAAAAACAAATTCAGACTCACCTATAGCAAAAAGAATCGATGAGGGCGTCGAGTTCAGCTGGTGGGGGAGGTCTATGACCGGTCATTCAAGTGGCCTAGTAATAAGCGCCAAGTTGGCGCTTTATCTGCAACTTGGACAAGGGCAGAAATCGTGGCGCATTCATAGTTGCATCTAGGAAAAGGCATGAGCCAAACAGGGTTTGGAAATGGCCAAAGATGCGAGATTAGCATCAAGAGGTGCCAAATGAGTTTGGCATATAGCCTGTGTGCATGTGGCATGCAGGAATGCAAGCAAGACTTGCATAAGCACACTTGCATCATTAAGGGAATGATGTACAACTATGATGGTCGTACTTTGGACATGGGCCAGGCACATGATGCGACAAGGCTTGGGACATGGGCCAGGCACATGGCCTTGACGATTACAAGTTGGATACACGGAAGTAGTGTTTGCTTTATTCGTTTTCAAGGCTAGGAACTTCTTGTTTGTCTTTAGGAGAGCAGTTGGGCAAGTTGGCATGGTTGGCCAACTGCCTTGTGTAAAGTAAATCTGTAACTGCCCGTCATTTATTTGTGTATATAGCTTTTTGTGAGGCTATAAAAGCCTGATCTTGTAATGGGCTGGGTATCCGGAACAAGGAGAGTTTGTGTAACCCTAAGTGTGCAATAATAATAAGGCTTCGGCCAAGATTAAAGCTAAGTTTTGTTGGTGCATTTATCCTTTTGTTTGGCTTACTGTTTTATGCATCAAGAGGAGTGTGTGTATTGATTTGGTGGTTTGGATGATTGTGAGCAGAACCTCCGTTTAGTATGGGATAAATAGATATTTATTCAAGAAGAAATTTTTTTAGCTAAGTGCGAATTGGCTGAGACTGTGGAGCATAGTGCCGTTGTCAAGGTTGGCTGTTGCATTTGGATAGTTGAACTTGTGACACCCATAATGGTCAGTTTCTTCTGATGGGTCGCAAGTGAAAATAAAATTTTAACCCAAGAAAACATGTGTAAGAACTAAGAAAGGGTGGAGGTTCGAATGGGTGAACCACCGTTGTATGTGTCTGCAAGATGGTGAGAGTACTAATTAATCACCTTCTTCTCCATTATCCTACTGGGCAGAGGATTTGGGGTTATTTCTTACTGGATTGGTCTATAAAGGGGCGAGTTCCTTGCAATGTGATTACACTCTTGAACTCTTGGAATTTCGAACACATAGTGGGTCGCAGAGGTGAAGTGACCGAGATCTTGTGGTGCTTATGGAAGGAGGGAAACACGAGCTTTTAATGATGAAATCAAGACGGAGTTGGGAATCATTCAGACGCTTAAACTTCCAATTTCTTATTGGTTACATAACAAAAGTCAGTTTTGCAACATCTCGATGTTACAATTCGTTATCAGCTTAAGGAAGTTATTTTCCAACCACCCTAGGCTAACGAAAGTAAGATTTGTTATGCTTTGTGATCTTTTTGGTGTCTTCCCTTGCCCTTTTTGTGGTGCTGGTGGTGCTTTTTGGGTGGTATTTTTTTGGTTCGTTTGTATTTTGTAAGGCTCTTCTTTGGGGTACTCTTTTTAAGTTTCCCATTTTTGGTCGAGCTTGTTCAGGTTCGTTGTTCGTGTACTTTAATTCCTTTCCGCAAAATTCTAATTTATCAATTCAAAAAAAGAAAAGAAAAAATGAGCATATGTCGATGAAATTGTCTGAATCACCTCGGTGAAGTATTGGAGTTCATACTGATGTCGAAATGGTGGATTGAGCGCAGGGACCCACAGAAGGAACCTAGTAAATTTACTTTGACACAACGTGGTAATTAAAATCCTTAACCACACAATGCCAAAAAGGTAAGGCAGCTACGGAAGGTTACCAAATTCCAAGGGATTAATGAATCCCATATAACTCAAAGCTGAATTTGCTTGGTTTTCATCTCATGTAACAACCTTGTACAAATATATCAAATGAATTATATATTAGGTCTAAAGAATGATCCCGGGAGTGTACAATATTTTGTTTAGGGGGTCTAAAAAGAAAATTCATGTTTGTACATAGTCTATATTATGTAATTGGGCCTAAAATTAGGCTGTGGATCCAGCTTGACAGAGGGTGCAATGCACACCCTTACATGCGTGCCCAAGAATCACAAGCACGCTTATTCTGACACCACAGCTTCCTAGTTAAAGAGAATACGGGATGTTAGGGGTGAGCAAAAACATCCAACCAATCTGATCCGTATTTTGTCGGGTGGCCACCCGATCCGTTTCTTGGCTGATTAGACGCGATTGAATTTTTGAAACCGATCATTTTTATGGGTTGGATGCGGGTAATTTTTGAAACTGATCATTTTCACGGATTGGACGCGGGTGGAATATCACCCATCTATTGGACACCAAATCCTAAGGATAACGTTAGTATTATAAATGTACGAAGGTTATTATACAAAATTGGTTGATAATATATATATATAGCTTCCTATTAAGACGCATTGAAGTTCCTCAAAGATATTACAAGTATTATTAATTTCAGATTAATCGGAGGCCCTCACGTCAATAAAAATCAGTGAAAGATAAACAGAGCCAACACTTCCAGTTTTTACCGAAGAGTCCCGGTGGCCCAACCCCCACCCTCGAGGCTAGCGGGCTCATCTTTCAAGCCTGCCAATTTTTAGTGTCGATTTTTGTTCTCGTTCGGTTAATTGCCTGTTTGGATTGCACATCAGAAGTAGCTTTTCGACTTCTAGAATTCGAAAAGTCAGAAGTCAGTTTAGCCGTCAAATTTCAAAACGACATTTAGAAGTCGAAAAGTGAACTTTTTGTGAAGCAAAATAGTTTTGCTTTTGACTTTAACTTCTGGAGAAGCAGAAGTCAGAAGCAGATTTGTATCTAATCGCGCTATAAGAGCTCTTGAAACAAAATTCTTTCCCCGAAGCCATTTCCAAAGATAACTTGCATCAGATTGAGGCAAACATGGGCGAGCTTCGATTTACTCCTCGATCGATGGTCACCACTCACCACAAACACAAAAGGTAGGGAAAATAGCCGCCCCATCTATGAATTTGACAATCACTTTTACCAAGTGTCACACTAGCATCTACATTTGTCTTGTACTTCAATTGGTCGGTGATTGAAACCTCGAAATTATTATGTACGCCCATAACCTATCCATCCACGTGTTGCCACTTTTAGTAAGAATATTCTAAAAATAACACATCTCGAGACGGAAATTTTCTTGTCCCTTTCACTAGATTTCATCTGATCTGACGGCTAATATCGGCTATTATACTCCACTATTCCATTACCAGAAAAATCTTCATAAGAATAATATCTTAATAATAATAAGAAGTTGAGATATCTATTAATTTCCATGCAAAATCTAACCCATTAATACTTTTTTCATAATCAGGATTCGAAAATTAACTCTGGGTCTGATCGAAATTTCTGTTTTAGTCAATAATTGAGTGAAAAAATAGTTATATATATTCATTACTCTGTTTCTGTTAAGTGTTGAAGAATCAAAAGAAAAGAGTATTAATTTCCTGGTTATTTTGAATTTTTGAAGTAATCAGAAGAGTGGTTCTCCAGATATCGGTTACTACATTAAAATTTCAGGTAAGAATCCAGTAAATTTTCTAAGTATTTAAGAGTTTTAAATGAATATCCACAGTAGTTCGACGAATTGTCTGTGTGAGTTGAACTCTGTTTCTTGTTTTCCAAAAAAATCATTAGAACGTGTAAAGATTAATAATTCTAGAATTAGATTTGTGTATTTTTTATCTTATCGAAGAACTGGGCATTGAAGATTGAATTGTACCTCTGTTTTTTGGTACTTGTTGTTTGAATCTCTTTGTTTATCGAGATTCATTGAATTTTGTGTTTGTTACTTCAGTCATCATGTATATTTCTGGGTTTATTCACTCAAGAATCAACTGTAAATGCATGTGTTACGATCGTCTCATTAGTAGTATATGATGAATGATAGTTTATTTCTTTAATGATTTTTGTATTGGTTGGAAAGTTTGATTGATAAAAAAGGTTGAATCTTGAATCTAGGATCTTGTTTTCCTCCGGATTCAAGGTTCAATATTTTTATTATTTGATTCGAATAAAAGCGTATACTTAATAGTGGAGTTGCAGAATATTTGTACTACTACTTGATTGTGAATTGTGACTTTGTTTGTTCCATTTGTCGACATCTACCCGAGAACCCGGTTTTAACTGGTATGAAACTTAGAATATGATTAAGTTGAATCAATTGTCATGGGTGTTTCTTTTATCGGGTTTTCGTTCCTTTTTTGCAATTGTAGACTTTATGATTGAATTGAATAGTTTTGTTAATCTTTCAAAAAAAGGTAAGGAATCAATTCAATGGTACCTTTCACAAAACTAAAGCTCAAGTTAATGTTATCTAAAAGTTACCAACAAGAATTTTGGTTTCTGATGCTTTTTTTCGGTTTCGAACTTTTCTTGTATAGTTATAAAATGTGATGTCTTATGCAAATGTTTAACAAAAAGCTTGCATTGAAATTTCAGCCTTTGAGAAGATTTACAGGCATCTTGTCTGCAATTTTAGTTTGTTTTTAAGTTTATGCATTTGTGAAAGTTCTGAAATTTTTACTGCAGTGTCATTTTACGAAGTGTTCGTGTATACTTTGGTACTAATATTTTTCTTCTTTACAGGCGAAAACATAACTTTAATCTGATACATATAGCAAAAGTTGATGGCACAGGTGGAAGTTGGTTCTTCTTGGGAATCCTTGACAGGTGAATCCTTTGACAGTAATTTTAACATGGAGATAGGAGAAAGAAATTCACCTGAAGTTGTCACGGCAGTGGAATTTCCCACCTCAGGAGATCACAATGATAGCATCCCTAAGCCACCACCTCCTCCTGGGTCCAGCTGTTCCAAACCCACAACCCTGTTGAATTCGACTTATGTTCCAAAAGAAACAAAAGATACGTGGGACAAAATTTTCAATGAAAGATATGGGGCTGATGTTAATGTTCTCACAGACGAGCAAGTTGTTATTCCAGCTCATTCTAGCGTTCTCGTAAGTGACACGAATTTCATTTAGTTTTCCGTTTAATTGGTATGCGTTCTCCGTATGGAGCTGCAATTTGCATGGCGTCGGTGTGTAATGTTGCTTTCGGCGCAGGGGACTACATCTGTTGTGCTAAGGAAACTTTTGAGGGAGGCAAAAATTAAAGATGGCATTCGATGTATCAAAATTTCCGGAGTACCATCTGAAGCTGTTCATACATTTATCCGCTTCCTCTACTCTGCCTGGTATAGTATTGGATCCATCTCTAATTACACAAATCTCATTTTTGAAATTATTTTGCTGAGCTCTATGTTATCAGAGTTTGAGAATAGCATTTTGATTTGTGGCTCAGTTATGAGGAAGACGAGATAAGGAAATTTGTCCTCCACTTGCTGGTCCTATCTCACTCCTATTCTGTGCCACCTCTAAAAAGAGTTTGTGCACATCTACTAGAGCGATCAATGTTGACCACGGAGAATGTAATTGATGTGCTTCAGTTAGCAACACGGTGCGATGCACCACGCCTTTCACTCATGTGTCTTCGGATGGTTGTGAAAGATTTTAAGACAATTTCTGCAACAGAAGGATGGAAAGTGATGAAAAGTGTTGATACTGCGCTTGAGCAAGTATTGCTGGAGGCAGTTGTGGAAGCAGAATCTGTAAGTTTGATCAGATACTTTTGTCTGACCAATTCTTGCTAATATTCAATGACAGTGAAATTCTTGCTTATTATTCGAATCTAACAAACTGGGTATTTTTTTATGTTTTCTCGGTATCCACGCAGAAAAAGGAGGAGAAGATAAAGAAATGTGAAGAGAAGAAAATGTACTCACAGCTAAATGAGACAATGGGGGCGCTGTTGCATATATGCAAAGACGGGTGTAGGACAATAGGTCCTCGTGATAAGATGCTGAAAGGAACCCAAGTTTCTTGTGGATTCCCTGCCTGCAAAGGACTTGAGGCACTCGTTCGTCACTTCTCGATTTGCAAGATCCGTGTCCCTGGTGGATGTGTTCACTGCAAACGCATGTGGCAGCTGCTTGAGTTGCATTCCCGCATTTGTAAGGAACCTGATGCCTGCAAGGTTCCCCTTTGTAGGTAAGCAACCAAATTCTTTCTTCCCTAGCTAGCACATGTTTTTCTGCATTGTTTCCAATGATGATGTTTGCATGATGAATAGATGATCCTAGTTACAAACCAGCCCTATTTTGAATTTCAAAACCCGCTCGGCTCGAATAAGTATTTGAAGATGAGGCAAATTCTAGACCTCTTGATTTCGAATAAGGTCAACACGGTGGAAATGGCTTATTTTCAAATTCTAAATGAACCCTTCATTTTTCAGGCACTTTACGGTTAAAATACAGAACCAGACCAAGAAAAATGAGGCAAAGTGGAATCTATTGGTGAGCAAGGTGATAGCTGCGAAAGCCTGGTAACAGAATCAGGAATATATACATACTGTAACTAGCTTGTTACATATATCCAGAGGGCAAATGACGATTTTTAATGTCATCCGTACCCTTATAATTTGACGTCTTTGTAAGTTTAAAATTGAATTGTATCATTAAAAAGGAAATGTTGCTTAATATGAAGCTATTTTATGCATGTTCTGAATGTTTAGAAGGGATGAATGCAAATCTTTCTAACAAATAAGCATAATCTAGATATCGAGCTGAATTGTCAATGTCCGCTTTGCCGTCCACGGCACTAGTTTGAATCTGGGCAGTGTTCCAAAACTCAATCAAACTAGCACTTCTACTAGGTGTTCCATCTATTGGCATCTCTCAAAGAGATCTAGGAAATGAATGTAGTTCCTCCAAACAATCTTCAGATGATATGTATGCATTGTGCAAGTATATTCACCATTGGACATCATTTTCTAGTCTAGTCTAGTCTACTAACTCTAGTTCACTTCGCCATTTTGGGCTTGGGCCATATGCCTCAGAGATTCACGGTGGTTTGGGTTGGGGTGCTCATAGAAGTAGAACTTCACCACTGATTTCCGATTTTGATCCGGATTTTGCATAATCATCTTCAAGTAGATCAAAAATAAAAATGAATTAGCACACCTTGACGACCGTTAAAATCTAACAAAATGTATGCTCTCCCCAAGGGGAATTTTACAAAATCCACCAACATACATTGGAATGTTTTCTTCGTCAGTTAACATTTTCATTGCTAATATACGAAAGAAAGCAAGTTTGCAAGGCAAGGGGTAAATTCGGTTTATGAATAGACAGAAAATAATTGATGTTTGGTTTCAAAATTTCATTCCCCCTCCCTCCATTTTTCATTTGGTATTTTTTGGTTCGAATTTTGGGTGTCAAAATTTTGGCGGTCTCTCGCTCAATTATTTCCTGAAATTCTATTTCTCGTATGCTTTAACAATATCTCGTTTCTATTACCCGAAAGCGAGGAAAAGGTTAAGTGGCTAAAACTGTGTACCGGTAGGGTATTGTTTTAGCTTAGTTTATACTTCCGTGTTGTATGGGAACACCTATTTGATGCATTTGTGGGCCCATTAATGTCACTTTTAGGTTATACTTACCCGATAAGTATTACTGCATAAAACTAATTTCAACATCATTTTATTCATTTGTTGCACCGATAAAACACAAATTTCTTTGGAAACTCATATAAAATAAAAGAATCCTGACCATTGGATTCCTGGATTGATATTCCCCTTGAGAGAATTGGTATCCCCTTGATGAATCATGGAACAAAAGAACCTGGCTAGTTTGGGGCCGATCAAATTTGTTGAGACTTGCCAGGTAAGTTAAAAAATGGTTATCTTGAATTAATTTTAAAAACACGTTCTCCACCTGTTACTGTTTTCATGTTTTGTTAGTGTCATTTATTTGTGTTAGTTATTGATTAGTTGTGTAGTCGTGAAACTCATTAATGATAACCAGGGGCGGACCCAGGATTTAGTGTTTGGTAGGGCCAAAAAATATATATTGTTCTTCAAGACTTAAAGTTTCACAAAAGAAGTTTTAAGTGGAAATTGAATTATTATCCTTCCTTCTAACGGACCTTCATAAATATCATTTTCAACAATATTTATGTGCCTCCATCTTCTAGAATGAAATCAATTTTATAACTCATACCAAACATACCTTCACTATTTTGTACGAGTATATTATTGAAGTTTCAGTCGAATAAAAGATCCAGAGAGAAATGGATCTCTTCTTATTATTACACCACCACCACCACCGGCGTCTGTACCTCCACCAAATCTATCATCATCTCCAGCACCACCTCCTAGTCCATTGTTTCTATAGATTCCATCATTAGCTTCGTCTGTTCTCCTTTAACCATCACCACCACCTCCACCGCCGCCACCACCATCTCTGCTTTTTTCGCCGCCGTTATAAAATATATGAGAGAAAGATTTTCGATTGAGAGAAATATGAAGTAGCTATGATGATGGCGATGGTGTCTCTGGCAGCGACGACATTGGAGGAGGTATGATATATATTTCATTTTAGGTTTCAGAGATTTTTCAAAATTGATTTTGTGTTGATTTCAGTTGGTAAGAACACAAAAGATGGTGGATCTAAGACGAGTCATGAAGGAAATGTCGATGTTGTGTGTCGATTCAGCTTGGTTTCATGACCTTGTGCTGAAGTTGAGAATGAAGCAGAAATGGGCATTTTTGTGAAATTAAGGTTTGATTTTGTGAGTTTGAAGAAATTAAAGCTAGGGTTTGAGCTCATGGTGGTTCAGATGGTTCAAATTGGTGTTGAAGCTTCAGAGCAAACAGTTGCGGTTGCTGCTATGGATTATAGATGGTGGTTGATGGTTCTGTTGGTAGATCTGAAACTGCAGCTGGTGGAAGAATAGTGATAGACGCATTTATGTGTCTATTTTCATCTCTATTGTGTATATTTTTAGTACCCATTTTTGTACTAATGTTGGTATTTTATCCCTTTGTAGGTATTTTTGGGGAATAAACATTTTTGGGGAAATTGGCTCGAAAAGTTGTTAAAGGCTCCTGGGAGGACACTTGCTATTCGGACTCTCATTTTGGATAAGGGGTAACCCATTTCCAAGCAGCTGCTAAGCACAGACCGGCACTGGATAGGGGGAGGTCACATTTCTTCTCAAATTTTCAAAACAGATTTTGGCGGGAAATTTTTTACAGAAAACAGAATTTTTCTGTTTGATTTTTGGACGATTTTTAAGGCGATTCAATGGCTGATTTTCGTTGGGTTAACTCTGTTAAGGATAAACAAGTATGGTATGGGCTGTATAATCGATTAAACAGGGATAGAAATCCGTGTTGGAGCAAAACAGGGAGAATTCACAATTTGAGTTATTTTCGGTTTACAAAAGAATTTGTGAAGAGTTTACGGCAAGATAGGAGTGTATGGAGTCCTTATTCAGTCCTGAGAGAGTTTGAGAGAGTTTGGAAACCAAGTTAACGCGTAAAAAGAAGATTAAAATCCCATAACGTGCGGTGAAGATAAAAGAAAATATTTGGATTAACTCGAGTAATTTTGTGGTTTGGAGGCTATATATAGGTTGATTCAAGTCATATTTAGATATACAAACAATTTGGGGGAGTTTGGAGAAGTTTAGAGCTATAGAGAAGCGAGAAAAAAATCACAGAGTTGAGTTCAGAAACTTTCCTGCTGCTGCTGTGAAGAAGAAGACGAAGAACATTAGACCTTCAGAATCAGTCGCAGTGGCAGACTTATTTTCAGTGACAACGAGGTACGGTCGCATCTTCCTTCAGTCACAGAAGCTCTTCAGCAACGACTCGGACTTCTGTTTTAGACCTTCAGCAACTACAGAATCCGCTGCTTAGCACTTTTCACTCTTTTAATCAACTTTTGAACACCAAATATGTATTTTGAGCAAGTGATTAATATGAGGAGCTAAACCCCTTAGCCGAGGCGACGGAGGAAGCCATTGTTCCATGAAAAGTGGTATAATTCTATTTTAATTATTTATTGCAATTATTTTACATGATTATTTGCATAGAACTTAAAAGCAAAATTGGTTTTTATTGAGTAGTTGTGAAGTGTTTTGATGGGACATGCTTGGTTTTAATACTTTTGATGTTTCATGCTTCGTGCTTACAATTATTACTTCAAAAATCTATTAGAGGCAAATATTAGAATCACTTTAAAGAAGAATATTGCATGAATATTGATTAGAGTTTATCAATTAATTGGTCAATGGTGGAATCCAAAGTCTCGGTATTTTCTTATTATTATCAAAACAATTCTATTTAATTTTCGAAAATCCTTCACAAGTTCGAGCAACGAACCTTTTTACCACTACAACTATAAAACGACATCAAATAGGTCTGTGTTTAGTATAGCTAATTGCTGCTAATAAATGTTAGAATGAATTAGAGATAAATAGATGTATGTTAGGGTGCAGTTGAGCAGATTCACAATTAGATGAATGTTAGGGCAGTGACAAATGTTGCTTTGAATGGTGTTGTGAATCTGTGTGTTGCATTGGTGTTTGTTGCGGATGAAATAGGAGCAAGCAGAGGATGATGTTGGTGACTACTGCAATGAAGAAGATGAAGCTGTTGTTGTTTATGAAGCTACAGGTGATGATCAATTGTTGTTGTTTATATGTTTTTATGGGATCAATTGTTGTTGTTAACCTAAACTTTTTATGGGATCAACTACTATTGTTGATCCCATTACTCTTGTTGTTGACCCAATTTTTTATGGGATCAATTCCTGTTGTTGACCCCATTATGGGATCAACTCCTGTTGTTGATTCAATTTTTTATGGGATCAACTACTGTTGTTGATCCGATCAACTCCTATTGTTGACAACATTTCCTTGGATTAGTATAATCATGCTTGTAGTTTAAATCATGTAAATTTCTTCCAATGTTGAACTTGTGGTGCAATGGTAGCATGACTTACTCCATGTCAGATGATGCGTGTTCGACTCACGCC
The DNA here is from genome assembly GCA_023531105.1 of Papaver atlanticum. Classification (NCBI taxonomy): domain Eukaryota; kingdom Viridiplantae; phylum Streptophyta; class Magnoliopsida; order Ranunculales; family Papaveraceae; genus Papaver; species Papaver atlanticum. Next base: position 1,182,654 of record JAJJMB010005117.1, read on the forward strand.
AAGGTCACTCCATTTACATAGATCAACTTTCATTGTTGATCCAATTTAGGGGATCAACTACCATTTTTGATTCCCTAAATTGGATCAGCTTCTACAGTTGATCCTTTTTTTTTGGATCAACTACCATTTTAGATCCCCCAAATTGGATCAACTTCTATTGTTGGTTCTATTTTTATTTGGATCAACTACTGTTGTTGATACAAAAATATCTGAATCAGTGGTGGCGGTGGCGACGGTGGCGGTGGTGGTGGCGGCAGCTGCGACGGACTAGTGGTGGTGGAGGACTGGTGGAGGTGTAATGGTGGTGGTGAAGGAGTGGTGGTGGAATATTAGTGGTGGTGGCGGTTGGTAGGTGGTGGTTGTTGAACGGTGGTGGTGGAATGGTAGTTGAATGTTGGTGGTGGTGGTGCTAGTGGTGGTGGTGAAGTGGTAGAGGAAGAAATTTGTTTAAATAAAAATATTATATGGATGAGGGTATTAAGGTAATCTAATTTTAAATGGATAAGGTTATTAAAAAGTAGGGATATATTTATTGTTGTATAAGGATATATTTATTAGGTTTCAAAAGTAAGGACATATAAATAATGTACCCAAGTTTTAAAGTAGTTTTTTTTAATGCAAATATATCATATGTCTCTTGTCCAACAGCGAAATCCTAATCATTTCCTAAGCTCTATAGCAATCGGTAAACTATATACCACCCCACCTGTAAGGCTGCAACATAAATCACCAAAAACCTTACAAAATCTCAAGTGGTTAGCTTCATAAAATTAACAAAACCATAAGCAAACCAAATTCCATTCAATTTCAAGCAAAAATTATACTTTCAATTAAGTTTGCATCAGTAGTTAAGTACAAAAGATAGCATACTTTATAAAAGAAAAAGTTGTTATAGTTAAGATTTTATAAGTACCGGTATAAGATTTGAACCATAAATATGAAGATTTTCGGTCCGTCTATATTTATATATAATAACTAGATACAACAAAAGATGTGCAGCCCATATATATTAACTTGGGTACTAGAATTGAACCTTTCGGGTTCTCAATAAAGCGAAGTCATCTATGATAGACTCGCATTTCACTTTTTCAGTAATTTCTCTTTCAGCATGGACTACTATACAATCTCAAAAAACTCATCACCCATCTTGTTACGAGGTACCTTTTTTATAATATTCCTACATGAAAACACCCTTTATGTAGTAGTCGTCGAAACTGATAGAGTTAAGACAAGGTGAATTAATTTATCGATCAATTCATAGACATTTGACTTACCAGTTTCAAGCAATCGCCGGCATAATTCAGCCATTTTAGTCAGGTTTCGAAAATATTGATTGTCGACAACGTCACATTTGTAATATTTTAGTTGGCTTCTTAAAACACAGACCTCTTGTTTTGTGAAATCTTTAGGATCAAACCTTTCTACTAGACTGCAAAAGATTAATAAATTTCATCAGGATTTTTTTTTTTGATGCAAGAGATAAAGCTTTATTAACTATGAATAATCAAATTATCTGATAATAATTGACTCTCAATAACACTAGGAGGACTGTCTAGCCAAGTCCTAGTGATTCTAAACAGTTTGTTGAACTTTGCAAGTTTATCAGCAACTTTATTACATTTTCTTGGGACAAAACGAAATTCTCATACTTGAATATTTTTCAATCTCTTAATGGCATCTAACAGAATAGATTCATTCTCTCATGCAATTGCCGGAGCAGCTTTGTTGATGTAACTATCAATTCCTTGAAGATTTGTCTCCAAGATAATCTGTGTCACCTGCAACTCTAAGCTCCACCAAACAACATCAAAGAAAGCAAGGCATTCTGCTTGTTACGAGTCCTTTATTCCTGCATAGCATTTTGAGAGACATCCCCTCCATTTTCCTGCATGGTCACATAAAACAAGTGCAATTCCTGTTAGTCCAGTGTCTGAATCAAATGAAGCATCACAATTCATTTTAAGGAAAGGGAAAACAGGGGGTTTCCACTGTGGTGTATAGCTCAGAGTATTCTGCTCTTTTATACTATACGCTAATTGTTTATTATTGAGTCCATCAATGTAATTTGTGAAGCTCAAAGCTTTTCGAGCCACCCCTTGTGGATCAGATTTAGTATTCTGAAACTGAACTTCACATCTGGTATTCCAGATAGTCCAACAAACTATCTTTGCAGTGTGAAGCCAGCCAGTGTGTCTTGTTTGTTGATTGTGAAGTTGAAACCAACTTTCAAAAAATAGTAGCAATGTTGTTAAAATTCCCATACAAAACCCTTGAACCACCCGGGATAAGCATCCATATTGCTCTTGAAAATGGGCAGTTGAACGAAACATGCATCATACTTTCATCCAACTGGTTGCATAGAGGGCATTGTTTGTTGATGTATCTGCACACTCTTGAAAGCCTTTCTTTTGTGGGTAGAATGTCAGTATGATATTTCCAGAAGAAATGTTTAATTCTCAGCCAAAGTTGAATGCACCAAAAATCTTTCCAACTGATGCTTGTACCTTGAATGGTGGAAGAGGTCTGCAAAATTCCCATGCTAAGATCATATAACCTGCTGTTTGACGATTTAAGAGAAAATAAACCATTTTTTGTTAAACTCCATATTAGCTTATCTTCGACTGAAGCTGGAATGGTCATATACAATATCAGATTTGCAGCAGAAGTGTCAAAAAGATGTCTGATTAAATCAACATTCCACTGCCTGCTACTTTGTATTATGAGTTCTTGAACCCATATAAAATTCTCACTTTCAACCACACCCATCCTCGGCACTGGTGGACTATCAAGACCCGTATTCCAAACATCAAGCCATATCTTTATTTTATTCCCCTTTCCTAGCCTCCAACGACTGTGATGTTTAATGAAGCTGATTTGTTTTTGTACCCTGTTCCAAGCCCATAAGAAATTTATTTTAATACTTGCATGAAGCATACTAGTTCCTGGGAAATATTTTGCCTGCATAGCCTTTACCCATTGTGTATATGTATTGGTGTAGATTCTCCATGCTGCTCGTACCAATAACGCCTGATTTAGTACCTTCAAATCCCTAAAACCCTTACCGCCAAAATTCTTGTGCAGACTCAAGTTTTTTCCAAGAAGTAATATATGTACCTCTCCTTTCTTCAAAACCCCACCAAAAGTCCCTCTCCGTTGCATATTTCTTATTTATTGTATCTACTGGAATTCGAAGGAAACTCATAGAATAAGCCGGGATAGTATTGGTAGTAGTTTTTATCATTAAAGATTTACCATATTGAGACATCGTTTTACCATATATGCTGAAAGTATGTTCTTTACTCTGTCCAGCAAATGTGAGAAGCATTGAACTTTGTTTTTTCCAATGATGAATGGTATCCCTGAGTACCGCTCATTTGAATTCATCCTGGGAACCTTGAATCTTCTTGTTAATAATCTGCAAAATCGTTGTGGTACATGATGTTAGAGCATTGCTCGGTTGAACCCACCAAGCGTTGGTATGTCAAGTTTGGTTGTCATATTTTAGTGAATCAAAACTCATTTAAAGAGTCGCTTGATTATTTACTAGAGTCAACTTCGTATAGGTTAGCTAGAAAGTTACTAGGATATGAGACTTACAAGTATTACGTGAAGACTTTGAAGAATGTGAAGAAGTAAAGAACTACAACGACGACATCATCCTTCCTCTTGAGGTTAGTAATATTTGACTTGAACTGTTTCATTCCTAACGTATTTTTCAAGTCGTGCATATTGAAAACACAACTGCGAAGCTGTGAATGATTATACTCTAGTTAGACATAGTATTAAGGAATTACAATACGAAGTATAACGTCTATCTTTTGAACTTCGTATATAAAACATCGACATAATCGTATGAATGCTATTGTGATTATGTATGGGTATGGGTGAAGATTTCGTCCTAGTAAACAATGTTTTACATTTGTCTAAAGGAAGTACAATTCATAAACTTGTTTTGTGAAACGAAAGGGAAATCGCTAGGCTTATTGGTATTGTTATTCATTGCAAATCTTTGGATTACCAATATGTGTGTTTAGTATAACCGCTCATAACTTGTTTATGTATCTTGGTAAAACTATTCACAATGCCTGACTTTTGTATTGGTATGACTTTTATTAGTGAAACCGATCTTAAGTAATTACTTGAGATGGTATGAACGATATATTGTAATTGGTATGACCAACTCTAGACATTGGGGAACCGATCCTAGTAAGAGGTGCAACCGATCACAAGTATGTGGAATCGATCCTTGTAAGAGGTACAACAAGTCTTAAGAATTGGTAACCTATCCTATGACTTGTGCAACCGATCACAAGTAAAATACCATAAATATGTGGTAACCGATCCTAGTACCTAGTCAATCAATTTTTGGAAAGCTAGTGTGACCGATCCTAGTACCCACATGGAGGTAGAACCGAAGCTTTGTGTTTTGGTAGAACCGTGAAACCCATTAATGGTGATTTGATAGGATAATCAATCACATAGTTCTTAGAAGTCAAATGAACCAATTCTAAACTCGTTTAGAAGTGTAACAAATCGGTTCCAAGATTGTAAATATGAAAAAGGATTTACAAAGTAAAGATGTCGACATACTGTGAACATGTGCAGTAACTCCTATCTTTTATTGTTCAAAGATATTCCTTAATAACTAAAGGAGAATTCCGGATCGAAATAAATTGAGAATCTTTTAATTAAGGTTTTTAGTTTTATATACTTTTAATTTCCAGCAATTAAATGCATATCTTTAGAAAATAAAAATTGGTAATGTGCATTTACTAATTGGAGATTTTCTACTGAGATTTCGGTCAATATTTGGACAGTGCATTTCCAGGAATAATGAAAACTGTATTTGGACTTTATTGCATATCTTTGAGAATATTCGGTTTTGGAAATTCCTTGGTGTCTAAACTTCCTTGGTCTATAAAATTGAAGTTTGTATTTCGAGCAAACTAATCCTCAGAGCCAGCAAAACTACCTAGTTTTGTTGTTACTGGTGGAGCCGTCTATTCGGAGAGGAAAGTACCCTAATTAGGCGAAATCTCTTACGACAGCTCGTTTTAAAGACTTCTTTGGGATTGAGAAGCTCTACGAGTACCGTTGGTGGGAAACTAGATAATTGAAGTTTATTATTTGTTTTCGATTGATTTCATTGACTAACGGTTGTTGAACTTTGATTGCACCTAGTTTGTTTATGCTTGAGAATCTTCTCTTCTGATATAAGATTCACTCAAACTAGATCGAAGTGTCGACGGGGATCTTTAGAACTGTTTGTAGATCTAAAGACGTCTTGTGATAATCCATCGTTAACAGACTCCGTTCTGTGTGTGACTGATCACAAGAGATTCAAGTTGTTTGTGTGCTGGTGTTTATTGAAGATCTAAGAAGATTTGAAGAAAAAGAAGATTTCTTATTTGAGTTCATAATCTTTGGTGTGCATAAAACTTGATCGGCTGGAGGGATCCAACTATAATCGGTTTATCTTTGTGATAACCTTGATTGATTAGTTGAGTAGATCGGCATCAATACATTTCTTTGGGATTAAGAGTATTGATTGCATAGTCTACACAATTACTTTGGTAGTTGTTGAAGAGATTGATCTAAGAACCCGACAAAGGAGTTTATTGGGATAAACGGAAGAGCCTTTTGTCAAACTCATATCACGTTGTTTGAAAAGAGTTGTTACCGAACAGGTTTTTTTTTTCCTTTACTGTTTGGAATACGAACCAAAGGAATTGTTCCAAGTGCGTGACTTATTACAAGTTGGAGGCACAGGGATACTGAGGGAACTAGGTGAACTATAGGTTTAGTTGTTTGGTCTCAACTATACGAAGTTGGTTTAGATTTTGTATAGCGGCTTAATTCTGAGAGTATTTAATTCTGGACAAGGTCCCGGGGTTTTTCTGCATTTGCGTTTTCCTCGTTAACAAAATCTTGTTGTGTCTTTTACTTTTCTATATCCGCAATTATAACTGTTTTATTATAATTAAAAGTAAAATACACAAACGTTAATTCATAATTACTTTATAGCAATCCTATAGTGTTTGGTTAAATCCGAACCTATTATCAAGTAATCATACTTCGTTGTTGTATTGTGTCGATCTTGCATTCATAGTCAATCACACAAGTTATCTTGTTGTCGTATTGTCTCGATCTCGTATCCATAGACGATCACACGAAGTGTGAACCGATTAGTTGTATTGTCTCGACTCAGTCCATAGATAATCACTTTCGGAGAAAAGACTTATAGGTGGAAAAGTTTTAGATTGAGGTATATTTGGGTACCCTCATCTTTTCACATGCACACTTTATTTATTGAAATTAACCAGCTGACCAGAAGCTCTGCCAAAATCTTCAATAATCTGCAGCACATTGTTGACATTATGAAGATCTGCATTCATAAATAATAAGAAATCGTCGGCGAAGAACAAATGAGACATAGGAGGTGCACCAGGGGCTACTTTAATTCCTTCAATTTGATTCATCTGCTCAGCATGATATAGTTGTCTAGATAACGCCTCCATCACAATAATGAATAGATAGATAAGGTGACAACGGGTCACCTTGTCTCACTCCCCTTGTTAGCTTATAGACATCACAAGGAGCTTTATTCAGAATTATATAGATTTTTGTGGTGCTAATACACTGCAAAATAAGGTTACGCTATTCAGTACAAAATCCCAATTGTGCCATAACATCCATAAGAAAGGACCATTCAAGATGATCAAACGCCTTTGACATATCAAGCTTTAAAGCCAAAATTTTGAACTCTCTTTTTTATTCTTCATAGTATGCACTATTTCTTAAGCCAGATGAATGTTGTCGGCAATCTGCCGTCCCGGGACATAAGCTGCTTGGAGCGGTGTAATGTTCTTGTTCATTACCTTTCTCATCCTGGAAGACAGAATCTTCGAGATTATTTTGTAGCTTGTGTTACACAGTGCAATAGGCCGCAAGTCAAAAGGGAATTGCTTATTTTTGGTCTTTGGAATTAGGGTCACATTTGTAACATTTAAGCACTTGAAAATATTACCAGTACGGAAGAACTGCTACACCATTTCAATCACATTCGTACCCACAATATACCAATGGGTTTTCAAAAATCCCGGTGGAAACCCGTCTGGTCCGGGTGCTTTCCATGACTTCATTCCTTTTAATGCTTTAAGAACCTCAGCACTATCTGATATCTTCATCAGTTCAATATTATCCAAGTCAGTTATAACTTGGGGTATACACTGAAGAATTTGATCATTTCTCTACGGTGAGCTTGTGGTGTGCTAAGAACCATAATGTTCTGTGAGTAAAGTTTCCAAATCTTTTCTGGTTGTACACCAATTTCTGTTTCCATCCTTTAAAGCCACAATGTTGTTTCTCGATCTTCTCTTATTAGCATTTGCATGATGATACTTCGCATTTCTGTCCATCTCAAGATAGTATTCATCCCTATCTTTCTGCCCCCAGAATTCATTTTGTACTTGGTGCCAATGTTCAATTTGATTTTCCAGTTGGAGAACTTGGTTGGTGGTACTATGATCTTGATTTCATCAGGATTAAAAGCTGAAAAAAGCACAAGTAGCTCCATTGATTCCTTTGTGAATCTACTGCTTAGCTCCATTAGGTGAAAATCTATGACAACATTAAATATATCAATGCAGTAATGATGTTCAATGGTAATATGGTCTTTCTGCTGACAAGAACGACTGGTTCCCATCGTATATTGATCTGAAAATTCAGGAAGGACAATGTCATGTTTATCGCAAAAGAGTTTAACACTGCCAAAAAAAGTAACCCAATTTTTGTCTCTTAACTCTTGAAGAAGCACTTTTGTAGTCTTGACCAGATGCATGGCATTTACAATGTCTTGAGTTTTCTGTTGTAGAGCTTGACATAGCACTTCAATTATTTCCATAACACTTTTCACCAAGTGTACGATAAATACAAACCCAAAAGATTCGATAGCAAGATATGCACCCTTAGTTGCCCCTCTTATCTTAATGGTTTTTCCGTCTTTCGTAACATTTGAAGAACTATACAAAATAATTTATACATACGAATCAAACTGAACACATAACCAAAATATGACCTCCAACGAGTATTTGCAGCACATTTCAAAGTATGAGTTTGATTGGCTCCGGAACCAGACTCAAGTTCGCCATTAGATAATTTTGTGTTGCAACACATTTCAACTGACTGTGACGCTTAGGAGAAGCCCCAACAATCTTGACAATAACCGCTAACTTCTCATCAAAACAGATAAACATCTTTCTCATCTGCAGCTACTCTTACCAATGCTAGTTGAAACCTGTAAGCAAAGCAATGAACATAATAAGCATATGGACAGTCTTTAATAAACAATGCATGCAACCCATTTCATGCTCCTCTCATATTACTAGCTCCATCATACCGCTGGACCTGAATATTTTCTATTAAAAGGCCATATGAAGCAAGAGCCTTGGAAATCTCCCTCTTCAAAGTTAAGGTTGTGGTGTCCTCAACACTTCAAAAAAAAAACGCTCTCTACTGAAACAACATTATCAACAAATATTATAACAATAGTCATTTGTTCTTGAATTGAAGAATCTTGTGCTCCATTTACAAGAATATGTAATTTAGCTTCTCCAATTTCTGTACGAATTGTATATTTGACTTTGTTAGCGAGAATATCTAAAATTTCCTTTGAATCTTCGGTCAAGTATACATTGCATTTCCAGGTACATTTTGTAAGACAGGTAATGTTATCATTCAATATAGCTGCATACTTTATCAAACCAATAAACTTGCCAAAAAAAATTGACTCTAGTAATTCATCGTTACCTCTAAAAGCACATGCATGAAGAGCAAGCACTCGAACTGTCTCAACTGTTGTCTTAAGTCGTAGCCTGTTTTTCGAAACCAAGCCTCTTGAAATCTGCGAAACCTTCTACTGTAAATGCAGCACGTTGTGGTGGATCCGTTTCAAAAATAAAGCAAGGGAAGCAATATGCTTCATTTTTTTTCCGATAGATTACTCTAGCCATGAGTTCTTTTTCAGCCAACTATATTGGAAATAACGATTCCATATTCCATCCCAAGAAGAAGGATATTTGGAAAGCTTAGGTTTAAAAGGTCCTTGTTTTAAATATGCTCGACATACCTCGTCTCGTTGATTCACCAGATATTCACAACTTTGAGGTATCAGACCTGGATCACGCTCATAAGAAACACCACTGACTTCCGAACGGACTGTACATACATTAATTTGAACTGCAACTTCTTTGGATTTACTAGATTTAGTTGGTTGAGCATATAATGGGTTCTTTTGCTGCTGAGAAGTACCAGATTCATGGTGTGGTGATATAGGAATGTCAAAGTTGTTGGTAGAATTAATTGGTTTATCACCCCCCTTCGCCTTCGGCTTGAAAAATGACTCTATCATTTTTAGCTTCTTAGCTGCTGGTTAAAGATGGTCGAGTGACATTGTAACCTGAACAGAATTAACAGATACATGAAATTAAACATTAATAATTTACAACTTGCTAAAAAATATCCAATATAAAACTGAAATCAAAAACAGTAAAGTGTAAACATCCTACACTGATCTTAAATAACACAATTGGTAATTGACATATATGCCTACTTATTAATAACACTGTGAAAGTAGGGCAAACTAAAAAACCCTAAAATTCAGCAAATCAATGAATTTAGCCCTAATTTCTAAACAAAGTAAGAGAAGTAGAGAACCCTAACATGCTAATAACAATTCATTCCACTAAACCAATTAATGAATTAATGAAGATAACAAAATTAGAATTATAAGAAAACATAACCAAATTAAGGCCCTAAATTTTAAAAGAAATATCTCCAGCACAAAAATCTTATCCTAGATTGAGAAGCTAAAACAAATATTAAAAACTAGTATAAATACCTTGACTACTTTGGTTTTTAATTGGGCATCACTGATTCATTGCAATCTTTCATAGAAGTAGAAATCAAAGCCTTGGATACCACTAGCAGTGAGGAACAACAAGTTCTAACACTTCGAACAAGGAAAACAGTTAAAAAAGTCTCTTCTGACATTGAGTAAATTACACTCACAATCTCACACGTATTAATTATTTGGCTCCAACTCACACGTATCAATTTTAGGATACGAGCTAACTATATATAGGCCATTGTAAATTCAGTGTTGAGCTAATACCAAAAATAAGATGAATATACATACTATAAAATTTATTTAGCAAATCTAGGGACGGGCTAGAGCCTCGTTTAGCCCCTCACTAGACCCGTGCCTGATGCTAATGAAATTTAAAAACATGAAAAAGAAAATTGAATTATCTTGTAAGGACACCGAAATAGATCATTTTGTAAGACATTGTTCAATTTACTGTAAGCTTTGTAACAACCCATCATTTCTCTAGTTCTAACTTGAATTGAAGGTCTCATTATTACAAGTTAGTTTTCACAAAATGCAAAGGCGGCGATACACACTTGTATCCGCAAAAATGAGGCAAAATATTTTTTAGATCATATTTTAAGATATTGTTCCATTGACTGTAAGCTTTGTAACAAGCCATCATTTATCTAATTCTGACTTGATTTGAAGGTCTCATTATCTAAAGAAAGTTTTTCAAAAAATGCAAAGGTGGTGGTACAAGCTTTGAATTGGCAAAAATGAGGCAAAATATTTTTTTGTTCATTTTATAAGATATTGTTCCTTGGACTGTACACTTTGTAATTAGCCAACATTTCTCTAGTTCTGACCTGAATTGAAGATCTCATTCGCAAAAGTGAGTTTCTAAAAAAATGCAAAGGTCGCGGTACACGCTTTGTATCCGCAAAAATAAGGCAAAATATTTTTTGGATCATTTTGTAAGATATTGTTCCATCGGTGGATACCATAGTACACGTTTACTAATTCTGGGTTTATATTCTTTATCCATGAAGAACAATAGAAACCGACGGATATAGAGTGATAGATAGCCGATAGACTCAACATAATCGTTCAATATTCAAGCTCATATAAACCGATTATAATGTAATTTAATAAAGTAAATTTCGTTCATACTTTAAGGAAATTGGCGCATTATATAGTTTAAGAAATTAACGCATTAGATAATTTAGTACATAAATTCTTGAATCTCGCACAATAATACGTCGTCAATGAATCTTCGAGCACGTTTTCTCAACACATTGCACGTATTCTTTCATGGGCATGAATCATCCTTTACCATTTCGTATTCGTTATAGACTATCTGAAATTAATTAAATTATATGTTGGTAAGCAAACATTAAATCAAACAATGAGATAGGGGTAAGCATGTCGAATCACTCATTTTACGAGACACTTGGGGATGATCGTAACATCCTGATTCGACAGGTAGAGTTCACCGAGTGGAATATAAGTAACGGTTTGACCTTTACAAATACTAATGCCTTTTATGCACAATTGGTCCCAGATTCGGTAAAAAGCTCTGCATATATAAGCATCCATGCTCAGGCAAGAGTAATCTAGGAATGGATGACCTCCCATAAATATGATGCTGGATGACCGCGACGGTGCGCATTAAAAACTCCGCATTTCCTAATAACCGCGACGGTGCGCATTAAAAACTCCACATTGCCGGATAATCGCAGTGGATAAGTGGGGACAGTGTCGGTGAACGTTCATATCATTACAGTGATGGTCGGTAACCATTATTCTAATCTTAAGGTACTCTTTCATATCCCTTTTGATATTATTGAATCTAAACGCTAAGTCTCTTCATTTGCAGTGTTTAGGATTCCCGATGCATTCATAGTAGAATTCTTTAAACATTTTCCAAGATATAATAAATTTCATTCGAAGTTCGTGGAAGATGAGAATAAATTGTTTAACGAGCTCCATCTTTTCTTCTAATTTATATGCCTTCTCAGCTCTATTTGAGTAGTTGATGTAGTAGTAATGAACAAAAGATGCCAGTTTCGGACAAATTGGGTCTGGGAAAGAGATCTTTTTAATGTAGAGGAAGACCCAACATCTAGTTTTTTCGAAAAATTCAAAATATAACTGAAATAATTTGGCGTAACCGGTTGATATACATGTCTACGTCAATAAATAGTGTCTTAACAAAATGTTGAAAGAAGTTGGCATGTTACAATCAGTCTATATATATATACATCGACATATTTCAAGCTAAAACCCACCATAAAATTGGTTTTTCTTCTTCTAATAATCTGCCGATATGGATAGCTACATCAACCACTCCCCCCCCCCCCCCCCCCCCCCCCAAAAAAAAAAAACAGAAATAATTGGCGTTTGCTCTAACTAGAAACTGTCGATATGGTTTTTGACAACGAAAAATTGTAACCTAAAAACCAACTGAAAATTGGCATTGTCACGGGCTCTAAGAATCGGTCAATATGAATGTTTATATCAACATATTTTGTAAGCCTGAAAAACGTATGGAATGTTTTCCCCATAATTGATTGATAAGTATGGTCATATAGACCAACTGTAAACTTGTTATTTTTACCAAAAATTATTTACATATCGACATATTGTAGCTTAAAAAGTTGCTAGAATGCCTGTATATTTACTCAAATTATAGTTTTTTTATCGCGTCTTAGAAAAGCACAACAATTTTAAAACGAACCAAATTCGTACCTAAAATGTTTTAATTCGGACAACAAACATAAGTTAAAGATATAAATTTTGATTTAGTTATCCACAGTTAAACACATAAGTATGAAAAATAAGAATCCATTCATTCATCAACATCAATACCATGTCTACCAAGACCAATGCCTATCATGACTACTACGAGCACCTCATACTCATTTAACATGTCGTTCTGGAGCGCCATCATTATCATCACTATCATGTCGGTCATTTTGTCATCAATGCTGCTGTCTGGTTTTCCTATTAGATTACGTCTCCACTGTTAGAGGATCGCTTGGTCGAACTCGCAAGTTTTGATATCTCAAGCTTGTTATCAATGTTATATGTACAAACTATATCTTGATTTACAATCTACTAAAGTTATATCTCGAACTAGGATTAGAGTATGGTAGTTGAGTATCAGACATCACTGAATAACTCTCGAAGATTGAAGACTGAAAAACAAATGACGACATTCACGAGAAATTCATCAACAAAGAGGTAAGTGAAGACTTACATATCCTATTTACTCATGGAATATATCATTCTATCTTATGAGACTATGTCGTATGGTATTAGTAGATTTTATATTGCAAAGAAGAAATTTCAAATTCAAGATTTTCTTGGTTAAACTCTCGAAATACGATTCGAGTAATGGATAATTCAGAACAGTTTATTGTTCATGAACTATATTTGTTTCAAGTTGATCATTTGGAATTTGCCAATGCAATTTTTTAAAATTTATGGATGATTGAATTGGATGAACTGCTTGGAGAAATACATACTTTGTATATATCTAATTCAATCTAAATTCCATGAACTATAGAGGTTTGCGACCCTGGTATGCATATCCTTTGCATCTGAGTCCATGAATTGTAGATGTTTGTAAACCTGTAAAGGTTTTGCAAACCCCTAGGGTATGCCTTTGCGAACTGTCAGAGGTTTGCGAACTCGGTTTGCATACCCTTTGAGCCTGACTTTGCAAACTGCCAAGAGGTTTGCAAACCCGGTTTGCATACCTACCCATTTCAGATGGCAGAAGTTGACGAACTGTTTATATGACTATGTTTTATTTTGCCACAACTCTCATAGACACTTTTAAGATAACTTTATTCACAAAATCACCTTGAGCTTGTGAACCATTGTTTAGTCTTGAGATTTATTGAACACCGCGAGCGCTTGTAAATTCAAAGGCTAGCCACCATGGAATATCATTCTGCATGGTTGCATAACCCTGGACCAAAGTGCATATTCTTCAGTGTAATTTCAAGGCGGAGTTTTCGCATACTTTCATGAATTCCTAACTAGGAATTTCATCTATACTGAGAAAGTGTTTGCTTGAATCAAGCAACCTTAGCTTGAATTCAAATCTATCTGTGGCCTTGAAAATCTACAAATGGATAAACTCTTGTAACATGATTTCTTAATCCCTGGCACTCTTGTGTCCTAGTTACAGTCGTCCTTTATAACATAGGTTTCTTTTTACGAAACTTTTTCTAGGTTACGACTTTGAAGACTTCACTTAAGGATTCGTGAAGCTCGGTCAGACTATCTTTTTGTTTGATAGTTCTTGTATCCGGATCTTGCTCTACTGGTTATTGAAGTTCATAAACTTTAGATTAGGAACATGCATGATAGCTAGAAATAACATAGTTCTCTTCATCTCAGACTTTGTGATTCCTCAAAATAAATATTTAAACTCTTCTTTAATTTGTTTGAAATGTTCTTGAGAGGTATTCAATGATATAGTTAGGCTTCTCTTTGATAAGAGTGTAAGTGTTTCAAATCCGTAAGGTTTGCTAGATTAATCTACTGCAAATAGATTTTTAAACCTTGATTGTATATATGAAGGGAAATCAAATAGGTTTGTCTGTTATAGGAAGATAAGTATTTGAATGATTTCGATAAAGATTTTTTAGCTTCAAGTAGTTAAACATAAAACAAACTCGTCAGAATTTTTTTAGCTTCAAGGGAGAATATCTAAATGAAGTAAAATTAAGACAGTTTTTTTACCTTTTTTTTATTATGCATGTATTATCGCGATCAACCACTTGTGTTTACTCTCTGTGCAACCGTTGGATGCACATCAATACATTTATTTTTCTTTTGCTCGATGAAGAAAAAATCTATTGAAAAAGCTAGCAAGCGAATTGCATCCGGCCACTGGAAAAACACAGGTAATAAGAAGCAATTATATGTTTAGGTTTTTGTAGAAAATATTCAAACATCATTTAGATATTAGTCGACCGTCATACTAAACTAACATTACTGATGCGTAAATTCTTCAAACGTATAATTTCGCTGTTGTTAACGTCGTGTCAAGTATGTTAATAAGAAAAGTCTCAAATGACGTCAGGGGAGGGATAAGATCGACGAGTCACGGGTGGACCAAAAACATTGTCCAAATGTGGACCAGTCCCTCACCGTTGAGATCTATAATGGGTGTTTTATTAAAACTAGAAAGGAATCTTAAAACAACATTCAACGGTTAGATTTTATTGGTCCATAATTGGTTCATCAATACCGATCAAAAAAACTAATTGGTTCATCAAATTTGGTCAATTTATTGATCCTTGGTATGACAAATGGATTCCATCTATGGGATCTGCCACACCTAACCCCCCTTGTTCCTCCTGATCTTAATATCAAAGTATCTTATTTTATTAATGCTACTACTAGATCTTTGGATGTTACTAGACTAAACAACCATTTTTATAATGCTTCTGTTAAGAAGATTATCATAATTCCCTTAAGCCAGTTATGCACTCCTGATAGGAGGGCTTGAGAACTTTCAAAGAATGACAGATTTACCTCTAAATCTGCTTACCTGGGACTTAGAGGACTTAGGCCCTCCCCTTGTATCAATCTTTGGAAGCGCATTTGGAAAATTAGGGTTCTTTATAGAATCCAAGTTTTTACCTGGAAAGCTGGTAGAAATGTTGTACCTGCTAGAACTATTTTACACACTAGAATGCATATGCATAGTGTTGAGTTCCCTACATGTAATGATCCTCATGAGTCTATTATGCATGCCTTGGTTCTTTGTCCTTTTGCTAGTCGTGTTGGTTTCTATCCTCTCTTTATGTTAACACTCAGGTTTTTCAGAACAAGTCTTTTCTTGACTGGATAATGTTTTGGCTTATTGATCCTGTCTCCAAATTCCCTGACGAGGCTCAAAGCCTCTTTGATGTTGTTTTTTGGTCTCTTTGGAGGAGTAGAAATAATCTGGTTTTCCAAAATCTTAAAGAAACCCATATGACTGTTTTAGGCAGGGCCAAAGCTATGCTCTTAACTAGGAAGCCTTACCTTAAATATCTCTCCCTCTATTCATGTTGGCCTATGTGACAAGTGGATGCCCCCTGCCTTTGGCTGGATAAAATGTAACACTGATGGTGCTTTTGATGACATTTCTGGAGCTAATGGTGCAGGCTATGTGATGAAGGACTTCTCAAGCAAAGCTTCCTTTTGTGCATCCTTAGTTTTTGAAGTAAACTTTGCTGAGCCAGAGCTATTTGGGCAGTCTTGAAGAAAGCTATGGAGCAGAAATTCACTCACATTATCATTGAAAGTGATGCAAAGGATCTCATTGACCAATTTTCAACTGGCGTGTTCGATGGAGATTCTAGAACGGATGCTATTTTTAAGGATATTCAGTTTTTCTCTTCCAGTTTAGTGGCTTGTGTTTTTTCATTTCAACCTCATATTTGTAATTCTGTTGCTCATGAGCTAGCTTAATGGGCAAAATCGAACAACTCCTCTATGTACTGGTCTGTTCCTCAAATTTGGCTTCTACCGATTGTTGAGGAGATCATTAAAAAGCAAAAAAAAGAAAGAAAAAAGGGCGGTTGTCCTCGCGATTTCCATTTAATATATCCAAACATCATCGTATGTCCATTTTAAGATTCATCTCAGTGTGTTTTTGATTCATCTCTCTATTCTCTCCTCTGGCCAGTTTAACCACCCATCTGTGCGTTCAACCTACATCATTACTACATCACACCTAATCATTAGACGTTTACATCAAAAACCACCGAGTAACTAACCCACGTTCGACCGTACCACCACCAGCATCACACCTCCTAGATTCACTTTAACAGTAATTAAAACCAACGACACGTGATGAAAACAACACAACCAACTGTCTCCATAAGTGGGTCCCACTTTTCATTAAAACTCCATCCAAAATCTCACGATATTTTGTTTTCTAAATTCTCGGCGGCGCTAAAAAATTCCTCCACTTTCCAAAATTTTCAAATCGCCGATTTTTAAGGCATTAACACTTTATCTTTCTCTCTCATCAACTCTTTTCTTCTTTACTCATCTCTATCTTTTCCTCTTCAGCATCAGAAAATTCAACTCAGCTGTTCCAAAAACCCGATCTCGATTCTCAACTCACTTAAAACTCTTTCTTTTCTTGGTTTTAAACTATTTTTAACTGTGGGTTCTCAAAATTATAGAGTTTAGGGTTTGAAACTGAAGTTTTTTAGGGGTTTTTTGAGTTAGAATCTGGTTGAAAATTCGTCAAAGATTCAAAAAGGTTGAAGCTTTCGGCGTTAAATTAAGTGTGCAAGTACAAAGTGGAGAAATTCATGTAATTTTGGTTGTAATTTGAGGGGGAGTGAAAAATTTGGGATCTGTAGGGTTTGGGAGTATATATAGGTGAGATCTTTAGTGGTTTGAGTTAAGGAAATTTGAAAAATTAGGTTTTTTTATTTATTTGGGGGTTCTGTATATGATTATGCATAGGGTTTGATTAGGGTTCTGCGGAGGAGAAGATGTTTTACTCGCAGTTTATATTGGCGAAAAAAGGTCCACTTGGGACAATATGGATTGCTGCACATTTGGAGAGGAAGCTGAGGAAAAATCAAGTTGCTGATACTGATATTGGTGTCTCAGTTGGTTAGTAGTTCTTAATTCAAGTTTCTTTAAATTTTTTCAGTTATTGATTTTGTTTCCTAAAATAGGGGTTTGATAATTAGTAACCGTTGAATTAAATGTTTAGTTGATCATTAATTTTTTCTTTAAAAATTTGCAATTTTTTAACTAGTTTTGGGTCTTGAAAAAGGAGAGTTTAAGGCCAAAATTTGCTTTTGATGGCTCAGTTCCTAGAATTATTGAACTTGCAATTAAGAGTAACACAAAAACTTGTATTGTTTTCGACACCGAATTCTTGATGTGTTTTGGAGTGGTATAGTGAGTGATGAGACAGTTATTGGAGAAAAACATGGCTTATAGTAATTATGTACGAAAGTCACGAAACTGGTTTAGGGTATGGTGCCATAATCCTGCTTAACAAATTGACTCAAAGTTATGTTCATTGCACTCGTGGCTCCGGGGCAGGGGGAGCGTGTTACCTAAATTGGGTGTGTGAATTCTTTGTTAGAGGCTTATAGTTGTTTAATACATTGTTAGATTGTTACCGAAATTGGGTGATGCCATAATCTTACCAATGTTGTTTAATACATTGAATGTCAGCGGAAAAAAGACTAATCGCTATTTTTTTGTTGAAATATGTCTCTCAAACAAATGTACTATTCCACCAGTTTCTACTTTGCCTTGTTCACGTGAAGCCAATACTAGTTTTTAGTGGAATTTGATATACTAATTGACTTGATATTTAAAAATGCGTTATGCAGACAGACCTACTTAAATTATCTTTCTGATTGTTACTGGATCTGTCTATTACAGATTCGATTCTCTTCCCTGATGTTCCTATTGCACTTCGGCTGTCTAGCCATCTTCTACTTGGAGTGGTGAGGATATATTCCCGAAAGGTGAATTATCTTTTCCATGATTGCAGTGAAGCGTTGCTTCAGGTAAAGCAAGCTTTTCGATCCACTGCAGTTGATCTGCCGCCAGAAGAGTCTACTGCACCTTATCATTCCATTACACTGCCAGAGACTTTTGATCTTGATGATTTTGAGCTTCCAGATAATGATATTCAAGGGTTTGTTCTAATACTCTCTTCGTTGTCTGTCTGTCTTAAAACAATACTTACAACAAATAAATGAATGCTTGGGCTCAGTGAACACACTGTTGTATTGTATTCCATTCTATTAAGTCTGATTGGTGGGTCACCATAGACCTAGTTAACTATCTTTCTGTTGACTGCTCAGCTGGTATGCTGGTGATCATAGATTAGATGGTTATCTCAATGGCATTCAGGTTGACATCAGGACTCATTATTCCCGATGATGGTACCCTTTGAAATGTGGAGTTCTACTTGTAACTCTGTAAGAACCTCTGTCCGTGAGGTTCTGTTTTGTAGATTCTGGTTATCTTCTGTGGTGCTAATTTACGGTCCCTTCCAGCAATTTAGGGTTTTTGCTAATATAACTGTGCCACCTGTTATGCAGTAATTATGTTGATCACCATGTCAGTACAAGAGAGCAGATTACTCTTCAAGACACAATGGAAGGTGTCGTCTACTCCACATCACAATTTGGACTGGATGGTTAGTATCTACTTCTGATTGCAAGGCATGTTGATGAGTTCTTTTACATTCTTTAAGTTCCTGCTGGATGTAGACTAACTGCATGTGATTCTGTTTTCAGAGAGGTTTGGAGATGGAGATACTTCTCAAATTGGCTTGGACCTTGAAGAGGTAATTGTTTATCTGGTTTGTAGTGTTGAAAATGCATGATTTTTATTCTATCGCACTTAACCTTTTTCCTTGTTTGGTCTCAAATAGGACTTGTTCCTGGACAAGGGTTCCCCGTCACGAAGTACTGCTGTTTTGGTTGAGATGGACGAGTGAGCTCTCTTCTTCAAGCACATGAATCTCTTTTCTTATATTTTCTGTTTGGTTAATTTTAGTATGGCGTCTACAGTTTAGTTTGTTGTAATTTATCTGTTGTGGTGATGGATTCTGCTGATTTGTCATTTTAAAGTTGAAATATTGTTCTGTGTATAATGGTGCAGATCTTTGTTACGGTTGAATTCTTAGTTAGGGGGCTTGGTGGAAATGTGGAATCCAATTTTTCTTTAGTTTTAGTTGTCTTGGTGTATAAGACATGTTAGACAGCTTTGTTTGTCACTAACTATTAAAATCTCTACAACTTGTTTCTTGTACTCATGTATCTATATTTGTTTTGTTTCTTGTAGGGACCCGCAGGCATCAGGTCAAGCTATGACACCTTACACACCAGGTCAAGCTATGACACCTTACCCTGATATAGATATGGATGATGAGGAAAATAGGTTTGGTGAGGACAGGGCAGCTGAAGCATCAGAACATATGCTAGTTGATATTAATGGAGAACCAATTGATTCAGATATCCAAATTCAGATAGAAGCTGATGAGCCGTCCTGGGGTCTGATAGGTGGTGAAAAGGTTCCATCTACTCCTGGATTAGTGGATGAGGACGTTTCAGCCAATGGTCATGTTCAAGAAGTTACTTGTGATCCCCAATTGGGTTCTGAAAATTGTGATTCAGTGAATTTGGTGGACAAAGAGAACATTGGCAGTCCTTCCCATATATCCAATCATCAAAATGAAGATAAAAATATTGAACTAGAATCTACTGATGTCCTCATGTCAAACGGAGATGATAGGTCGAATTTTGGGAAAGAGCAAGTGGTACAAGATAAGCAACACGAGGATTCTCCATCCACTGTGGTGGCCTCAGATCCTGTCCCCTCCGACCCTGCTGGTACTATGTCTTCACCCACTTCAGTTCTTGTTGAACAGACCAAACCAGTTTCTCCAGCATCCGAGTGTATAGATAGACCTATACCTGCTTCAGAACCTAACCCCAGTCTTGGAATTATTGACGAGAACTGTACACTAGTCAATGACTCTGTTTCACATAAAGAGACTGTTGAGCCACAAAATGCCATTAGTGCTACTGATGCAGTTGGTTCGGATGGGCCGGAGAAGACCAAAGGTGGTGACGCTTGCGCTGAACTCGAAAATGCAGATATTTCGACTGCTGTGACGTTTTCTAACAAGTTCATGCTCCATGCTTGCAAAACCATTCAGAACCAACCTGATACGGTATCATCTCTGGGAGATGCTTCGGCTGTGGTTCAAGGTGTGTATGCTAAGCCGTAGATATTGTTGTCAAATTCAGCTGTAATTGTCATTCATTGTATCGCTCACTTCTCTCCAATATGTTATCATTTTTAGGTGAAGGGGAAAATGTGACCATGGAATTCATTCGATCTGATGATGTTCAAAAAGGTCTTACCAACTCCAATGAGCAGTTAGATGCTAACATTCGAAAAAATGATAATGAAGAAGCCTCAGAACTTCCTGCAAGTTCCGACTTGCCAGCTCCTGAAATATTGCTTTCAGCAGCCCCTGAAGCATTTCCAGATGTACCAGGTGTTTTACTTGCAGAGTCTAGTCCAAGAAAAGAGGTTGCTCGGGAAGGAAGTGGTGATGAGATGGGAAGTCTGTTGAAAAGAAAACGTGACATGATAGAAAGTACACCAGTTCTACCAGATGAGAGTGCGGCTGACCTTACTGGTGATGCGCAAACCAAAAGAAGTTTGGACTCTGTCCCTGATGACGATGATTTGCTGTCATCTATCTTAGGTATTACACTTGGTTCTTCCTATCCATCTCTGCTATCAGAATGGTCAAAAGAATGATGTTTTCCTTACTTTTGTTTGTTGTTCTGCTTATAGTATAGCATTGTTTGCAATGTGATTTGAAATTAAATTTTGTTGCTTCAGTTGGAAGAAAATCTTCAGTGTTCAAAATGAAGCCTACTCCAGTACAACCTGAAATACCAGCTCCAAAACGACGGCGAGCTACTCCCCGGGTCAGCGTGCCTAAGAGGAAGGTGCTGATAGATGATTCCATGGTCCTGCATGGCGAGTATGTAATTCTATACCCATATGTATTTGATATTTATTAAGATAATACCCTCCCAAGCACCTTACCTTATTTATTTTTTTCGCTCGTCCGAAAACATCTGTGTTTAATGCCTCCGATGAGTCAACTTTCTTGTTCTCCAGGCCAGCTGCCTAATGTCTCATCTTTGCCCTTTGTTCATGTCAAATAATTTGCGTTTTGATCCTTTCCAAATATCATATGGTTTGCATTCTGATCCTTTGTTTATGTCCTGTCTATGAAGTATAATACGACAACAATTGACAACTACTGAAGACATACGCCGCTTAAGAAAGAAAGCTCCTTGTACCCGTCCAGAAATTTGGATGATTGAGAAACTTTTGTTAGAAGAGGATTTCTTCAGTGAACCACTGTTTACCGGTGAGTGGCGCACTTGCTAATAATTTGTGGTTAACCCTTCTATTCTTTTTTGTTACTTCTGATATGTTTGTTGATATCATTTATTTATGGAAGAGGCGATAGGATTTACTATATTGTCTTTTCTGTTTGCTCAGGTATGCATGCAGACCTGATAGATTTGCACAATGGGATATTCGACATCAGTGCAGTGAGGATTACAGAAATTGATGCAAACCAAGCTCCTCGAGAAGGAGCAAATGTTGAGGCGCTTTCCATTGGCAAAGATCCTAATAAAGAAGATAATGTGGAAGATAAGGATGACAGAGCACTTGAACCTACTGAAACACTTCTTCACAGTGAAAATGAACTGCATGAAGAAAATCTCTTTAACGCTCTTGAGAATCAAGAGCAAACAGAAATTTTAACTGATGATCAAGTGGTAGATGGGTCATGCATGGAAGTTGACGTCGCGAATACTGAAGTTGCTGGTACAGAGCAAAATAATTTTGACACATCATCTGTTTCATTGCCAATGGATAAAGAAGTTATTCTGGAAAATAATGAGAAATTGGGTAAGCCTATTGAAGAGGATGATGCGACTTATGCTGCTGGACAAAATCACGACTGCTCAACTCCCACTGAAGGTGTGCTGATTCAGAAAGATGGATCTTATGCTCAGGAAAGCGAAAACGGTGGTTTGGTTGAAACAACACCGACAAATATTCCTCAAGAGGGGTTACTGGAAAATGGAAACTGCGAATATAATGAAGCTTCAGTTGCTTCAGATAATGTAAACCCTTCCTCTGAAATTGATGACCATGGTAAAATAGAGATTGAAAGAAGTGAATTGGAAGTCGTGGTTGAAGATGAAGCTGTGACAGAAAAAGTTACGGTTGAAGATAGAAGTTCTGAAATTGATGACCATGGTAAAATAGAGATTGAAAGAAGTGAATTGGAAGTCGTGGTTGAAGATGAAACTGTGACCGAAAAAGTTACGGTTGAAGATGGAAGTTCTGCTCTTGATGTTATTTCTAGTGAAGAGCCTCAAAGGGATCAGTTATGTCCATCAGAAGTTAATGGAGATGAAGATGCTCCCCTTTATAGAGAATCTGACGTGGGGAGGAGTATGGATGAAGAATGTAATGCATTGGACACAACGATGAGAGAACCAGTTGTAAGTTTAGATCTAGCTTGCTTCTTATCTTTCTCATCAAGAGCATGCATTCATCCCTTTTCAACATTTTTCAGCCGCGTCTTCTACTTTGTGATAGTGCATTTGGAGTGGATGTACTTCGCGGGATCTGAGTGCAGTCATCTACATTACATAAGTGATGTTTTATTATATGACATGAATACCTTATTGCATCTAGTTCTTAGTCATCAAAGCCTAAATTTGTCCTCCATTTTAATACCAGATGACATAGGAATATCATAGATCTCGAACAATGAACCCTAGTTACCCTTTTATTAGCCAGGGCAATTTTAGCAAATATGAGGTTACTACAAGAAAAAGAGGGGTGGGGTGGGGGTGCGGGAATAGGCCACCACTTAGACCTTAGAACACACTTTGGACCAAACTTCCCATAAAAGTTTCTTTGGAAATTTGTAGTATATCAACTTGTTTGTATATCCGTTTGTCGTTTTGCGCCTTACGCCTTACGCTTTCTACATCATTCATTGCATACCTTACATATGTCAAATTCTTGCGACACTTACTCTTGTTTCGTACAACTGGCATCGGGAGTTTTTTATGGCAGTACAGGAGACTATATTTATAGTTTTCTATATTGAAAATATTGTTACTCTTTCTGATCATATTAGTTCTATTTCTTCGTGCAGGACACCGAAAACACAATGGAAGATATTGATACAGGTACGTGCTCCCCCTCTATAAAGTTTGAGATTCATATCTCTCTACACTACTGAGAGTTAGACCATAATTTACTGCAGCTTTGAATGAACAATATTGCAGCTGTGAATCGTCTTACTCTTTAGATAAATCAAATTCGTTGCATGCACAGCCAATATCATGTGGAACAAATTTTGTTGCATGTAATAATGATTTGTTTTCTATATATCGTTTCTTAAATGGTTCCATTTTTGCAGAGTTTCTGAACTTCGATGACAATGAAGTGGAAGAAGAAGACGAGGAAGATAATGATATGCCTAATACTGAAGAACAACCCCGAATTCAAGAAAATTCTGGATGGTCTTCAAGGACAAGGTATATATTCTTCTATTCTGTTTTAAAAATTGATCATCTGGTAAACATTCCTCCTGAGAATGAGTGCAGTAGAGTATCTGTGGATGTGAACGGAAAGCTATTGAGAACACCACCAAGGAATAGATAGGATAAAACATTTGATATGCTGTGATAGGCTTCTACCTCTGTTTAGATGTTGAATATTGTAGCCCATGTTCAGTGTAAATCAAGATACAAGAAGACACCCGTATGATTAGGTTGGGACTTGGTAGGTCATCCCCACATCTTTTCCCGTGCCAAATTGATGCGTGGGAACACTTGAGTGATGCTGAATATGAACTGTTAGAGAACTTTAAAGCAATCCCAGTTTGGACAATCATCTGTTAAATGCATGTATGTAATTTTATTATTTTACCTTGCAGATCTGTTGCCAAGTACCTCCAGACCATATTTGACAAAGAACTTGCGAATGGTGAAGTAAGAAAAGTTATTCCCGTGGACAACCTCTTATCTGGTAAAACTCGGAAGGAAGCATCGAGAATGTTTTTCGAGACCTTGGTACGTCTTTTGAACTAGTTACTGATGGCAAGATACATATGCCACTAAATACTGTGTTTTGATTGAACTTCCCTTTCTTTCTTATACAGGTTCTAAAAACAAGGGATTACATCCATGTAGAACAAGAGCAGCCGTTTGCCAATATCAACATTAAGCCTAAAGGAAAACTTATGAAATCAGATTTCGGATACATGCTTCATTAGGCGGTGGACAGTATACAGACAGCAGGTCAATAATCACCAATTGTAGTTTTACTTGTCAAATACACGACTCCGCTCTTCAACCACTTTCTTCTTTCTCCAAGTTTTCGTTTTCTTTTTCTAGGTTTTGTTAATTATGTAGTTGATAGATTAACATGCAGCGGAGTTGAACTAGCAATCATGTATTTGTAATACTGATTCTGATTATTAGTCCCTTGTATATATCTCTGTAATATCAGTTTTTTTCCCTTAAAAATTGATGGAGGTAATCTTACTATTTTGTATTTGTCAAGAGTGTATACTTCGCTTGTGTTGTGGTCTAAACTTCAGAAGTTGAGCAGTTCATAGTGGCTATTAGAATCAATAGAATTGCATTTCTGTCAGCTTCTACATTGCCTTCAGGTCTCCCAAATGCTGGCAATATCTTTCAACTGAGAACATCCTGATCGAAATAATTGAACTAAGACCCTGAATGAGCTAGCTAGACTGACTGAGCAGTTGTTAACCAAAGTCTAATTGCAAAAGGAGTCAATCAGCAGTCTTGAATCCAGATTTTAACATGATTTACAAAAATGGATACAGACTGTTCCTGCAGGACTCTTGATTTTCATTTTTCATTTTTCATAGTTGTAGATGTTTTCCTCTTCTGTATATTACATATAAATATATATTTAGACTAAAACAATCCAAAATCTTTTACCAGAGTTTACGAGTACAAAGAAAAGAACTAAGAAGAGGAAGAAGAGCTTTCATCTTCTGAAGAGCTATACTGAGGCTGCACTGGGGATACAGGAAAAACTGTTGGTTGTGTTGGATTAACAGGAACTGGAAACTGGCGAGCGGAACTTACTATTGTGCGTTCGTTAATCTTTCCGACTTCCTTGCACACTCGGTCAAGAACTGACAGGAAATCTCTTACTACCAAGAAAATTCTAAAAGGATGAGCTTCTTCTTTTGTAGAATTCCCGTGGAAATACTCGGTTATCTCTTTGACTACTGAGAGGGCGACACTTTCTTGAGCTTGGATTCTTATAATCTCTAACTCTGCTTTCTTCATGAAGCTATTCATTGATTCCGCGAATCTTCTGGTATATTCATTTGAACTTGTTGATTCATTTAATCTCATAACCTCACCAATGTTTGACAATCCTCTGGCAAGTTTTGAGACGTCGCTACTGAGAACATCAGAATCCATTGTAGCAGATTTCTTGACATTTGCCAGTTCTCCACTTATACTGGAAACAACTTCCAAACCTCGTTTTCGGAACTCAACATCGTTGTGGATGTCTGTTTTCTGATTAGGACCAGAACGACGAGATACTTCTGCTCTTATTATTTCTTGCACGACAAAATGCAGTAGAGTTGTTTTTCCATCGGTACCTTTGACATCTACCAGCTTGAGGAGAGTGTCGAGTTTAAAGGCATGAGCATCACCACGATTAGTTCCAACATTCATGCGGTTTCCCGTCTTCAAGACGGCTTCTAGAAGTTTTAAGAACATCCTGCTGTTTCTTAGTTCCTCACAGGCTGCCTGTAAATAAAGAAAATTGGGTAAGGTGTTCAGCGAAACTCAATAATATGATACAAGCAATAAAGCATCACATCTCGGGTTCCCAATATCCCCATGTTGGAGTGTCCGAGGGAGTAAGATGCAAGCAGAACTATTGGTTGGCCAGATGTCTTCGTGCAAGATGTAATATTGCACTAACTTGAAAGGTTAGTCGAAACAGGTACACTAAAGAGTCTTCAAAAGTTAGCTAGGCCATGTACATCGAGTCTCAAGTGGTATCATGGAACTTTGAAGGACTTAAGCCACAGTTTTGGTTGCCCAATCAATTTAAAATGAAATAAGTATTAGTAAGGATGGAAGGAAAGCAACCTACCTCAAGAGTTATAAAGGATTTTCTGAGGTACTCAACCTCTGAATCGAAATTGGCTATGTAAAGCAGAGCATCCACTCTCTTAAATGCAAAAGGAACATCAACCAAGGCCTTAAGAAACCTCTCAGCAGTTCCAAGCTTAAATGGCGAGTCGTCTTTGTATTCTTTTAGTTTACGTTCTTCCTCTTTTGAAGGTGCCATCTTTAGTAAACTTTCAAGAAGATCAGTTCCTAATGTATCCGTGTTACCTGTTTACAAATGCAAAAGCTTAGTGTCAGCGTTAATCCATCCTACTACATACGGAGGAAAGGGATGGAACCTTCACCATATCCAGTTAAAAATCAATGGAGGACTAGAAACAAAACACTCATTCAGTATTTTCAAGGGAAGGAACCTTCAGGATGATTATGTAGCTGGGAGAACAAATTTGCAATAATACAGGTATTACACAAACTACCCTTTAAAAAGAAAATACATCCTTACGAAGAATGCAACTACTGGTTTAGTCATTTCAAATATACTAATCTAAAATTTCTCAGTACCATTGAATGGACAATAATTGCTCTGTCCATCCTCTATCGACTACATTGAGAACTGGCTATAGAGAATTAGAAGCTTGATCTGACAACTGATCGAAACAAAAAAATTCTAAGTTTCTCGGAAAGAACAACACTAGTAAGTGAAATTGGAGACATTATCGATTCAGCATTTCACAAAACCTCAACCCAAGCCCCCTGATTCTGCATTTGATCCACCTACTGTGCCAGCCTAAAGAAGAAAACTGTCTCATAAACGACATACAGATGTCCTAAAAGCTAACGAGCGTTGTCAAATTCATAACCATCATGTAAGGAAAAAGCAGGTATCATGTATCCATAACTAAACCAATCCAAATTCATCGCAATAATTAAAGTTTTTTACCTTCCAAAAGTGCTTCACAGACTTCCTCAATAGTCACATTAAGTGCTCTCAATAAAATCGAAATGTTCTGTGACTTCTTCGGATCGAGAACTCTATTCTCTTGATTCGGCGAAGGTAGACCACCAGGCCGAACACCGCCACCCTCTCTCACATTCGTATTGCCATTATTGTTTACAATGAACAATGACTCAATCATTTCCTCATTCAATCTAAAACAAAACCACACAACCTTAATCAATTCATACACAACCTAAACACATACAAGGACACGAAGATCTGAAATGACAAATTGAATAGAGACTGTAATTAGAATCAAACTTACTGAAAAGAGCTTGATCTGAGCTGATCCCACACCATAGTTTTATCAGAACTAGCCCTGACCTTATCCCAATGTAATGGCTTCAACTTTGGTTTAGGAGTTTCTTCATTTCTCTCAACACTTTCCACATTCTGTGAAACATCAACAGGAGAAACAGCAATTGATTGGAACATCACAGGTCTTGATGGTGTAATAAGAACTGGTGGTTGCTGTTGTCTAGACAACATCTCTTGCTCATGCATCTGAACTCTAGAAATCTGTGTTTCCCAGTACCCAGCTGGTGGTGGTGGAGGTGGAACTGGTGCTTGAACACTCCCAGGATATCTAAACAACCCATTAGTCCTCATTTTAACAGGAGATGAATTTCTCTGAGGAAAATCTTTGGCAGGTGGTGAAGATGGAGATGGTGGTGATGGTGAAGGTGGTTTTCTTTTTGGTGGTGATGGTGTCATTGGTCTGTTCAGTGGTGGTGGTGGAGGTGGCGGTGGTGGTGGTGCTGCCATTGATTTATGTGGTGGTGATGGACTATTACTAGTACTAGAACCAGAATTTGAACTTGGATATGATAAATTACCAGAATTAGTACTAGTTTTTCTTCTTTTATCAAACAATTGCCCAGAAAAACCTCTTCTTGAATCAGATCCAGTATCTAATTTCTCAACATTAGATCCTCTTGGTGAGTAAAATTCTTCATCTAAATCTTCGTTTCCTCCTGCACCAGCTGAAACCCCAACTTCAACATTCTCAAATTCTCTACTGAAATTCTGTCTGGCAAGTTTAGGAAGTGGCCTGAGCTCCGGAGAACTCATTTTAGATGAGTTTCCTGTAATCCCACCATTGTTGCTGCTGCTATTATTATGATTACTGGAATGAACACTATCAGAATCAAGCCCATGAGCGTTAGCCAATGTACCCAGATACAGAAACTCAGTACTAGTATTAGACACAGTTCTAGTTCTTGCAGGAGGGAGTTTCTCAACAACATTTGAAGACGGATTATAGGTTGGAAACAACCTATGACTATCTGATCTAGATGTTTTTGTATCAGAAGTGAAGTGTTTGCGTTTGTAAATGAGTAGAATGATTGAGATGATGAAGGCTGTGGAGAACAGTGATAGGATTACAGCAATGGCAACGTATTTTGGTGAAGCTGATTGTTTAAGTGGTGATTGTGGGAAGATTAAGGATGAGATGTTTGCTGGGAAAGTTGCAGAGGTGGCTGGTGGTGTTTGTGGTGGTGATGGTGTAGATGGGACATCAGGGAAGAATGGGTTTGATGGTGGGGTTAGTGATGAGAATGGGTATTTTGGTTCTGGTGGGGTTTGATATTCTGGGATTGGAGAATCAGCTGATGGTAGTTCTGATGGTGGTGGTGATGCATCTATTGGGTAGAATGGTTGATGTAGTATTCTATGATGAGGATGAATTTTACTTGAATTCACAGTAGAAAACAACAAGACTATGAAGAAGAATTGAAGAAGAGAGTAAGATGAATGAGCTGCCATTGTTGTTCTGATGTGCAAGGTCTGGTTTTTTTTTTATGGTGGGCATGGAGAAAACTTCTTCTTCTTCTTCACAATGGAGATCTCAGTTGAAAGAGGAGGACTGGTCTATGATTTTGTTTCTTCTTGAGATGGAGAAGAGGACTACTGGAATTGAATGTTGAAGTGTAATGCTAGGAAAATCACAGCTAGCCAGCCTATGACAGGCTCAGAGAGAGAGAGGGGGGTCGTTGTTGTTGTGTGTGACAGTGGATGAAAGGTGAGCGTGAAAAGATGAAGAAAGGTAATTGAATTGAAGAGATAAAAAAGAGATTTTTATTTTTTATTTTATTTTTTGATGCAATGAGATGATGGACTTTGGAGGAAAGTGTGAAGAGAACTGGACTGGTTGAAGAAGAGACAGCGAAAGTAAGTAAATAATTAACAAATGGGAGGTGACAACCAGAAACAAATTAACATGATTATTTCTTTGATTGGATTAGTTATTTTTTTTATTTTTTTTTTTTTTTTTTTGTTGTATTTTTTAAATTTTATTTTGGGGTTTGGGATATAATAATCCTTAACTTATATATACGAGTATATAGGTTAAGAGGACCCTTAAAATAAAAAGAGCATTGAGATCTAAAAAGACAACCCCGAGTCACCGAGCTTGTTTGGTAATCGGGAATAGAAGTTGTTTGGCAACCACGAATAGAAGTGCTAATTTCTACTCTCCTTTATCAAAACCTACAATCACAAATATCAAAAATTCATCACAATGTTTAGTTTTCAAGTTGATTTTTGACTTTTCAACTTTATTAAATCAAAAAAATTGCTTTTTACTAATTAATTCTTAGAAGTTGGAAGCAATAGAAATTTATTTCATAAAAAGCCATTATGAAATTACGTTCCCAAATTATCTTTTATTTTCGGACTTAATTAATTCGTAAAGTTATTTGTTAAGTGCTACTCTGAGATCTGAACCCTCTTTAGCACATAATTTTCGTCCTCTTAGCTAAAGTAAAAATGATGGGTGTTAAACAGAACAGAAGAAACACACAATTTGCATCCGGTAAACTAGTACAAAAGTTGCAAACAAATTATTTACCCAGCCGTATCCAATGGTATCGAAATCATTCATCATGCAGATAAGACCTTTGTAGTGTAGCCTCTAGACAAAACCATAATCAGTTTTGGCAGGCATCTTGTTTTGTTTGTATTTCCTATATTCATCACAGTTCACACACATTGCGTTGAAAATAGATGTCAAAATTGTTTACGATTGCCATTAGCTGTGCCAGTACCACCAATACAATAGAGAAGGTACCCAATTGCCAATTACTGGCCAAGTTATTCCACAATGAAAATATGCAACTTGCAAAACAATTTTGTGGGGAGCAGGGTGGGTGTTTTTTTTTTTTTTGTTTTTTTTTTTTTTTTATAAACAAGGAACCTTTTCGTTAATGGGATTTCAAGGTTACAATGAGTTTAAGATCAAAAATAAGAGAATACAGAGTAACAAAAACATACCGTAAGAGTACAATACTGAGAAATCCGACAAGAGAAAGAGAAGGATTACCGGAGTAAGACAAATACAAGTATGAATAAGATCCGATTAAATCGGAATAAGGATGGTTTTTATCGGAATTAAATTCCAACCATAGTTTGTTTTTTTTCTTTAGAAAGAAATGCTCCTAAAGTATGAGTGATTTGCTCAAATCTCTTATAGCTAGTGATGAAGCTTCCGTCGTCAAAAAGACCACCTATGGAGATTCCGTCGCCGGATAAGTTGATGATGAAGATTCCGTCGTCGGAGGCAACTAAGATGAAGATTTCGTCGTTGGAGAGCATCACTATTGATCTTAAAACCCAACCCAATAACCAAGAATCGCCATTAAAGTGAAGATAAACCTCAAAAGAGTAGATAAAACCACCAAAATGATGTAGATAAGTAGAAAACATAATAAAAACCAAACTAATCTACCAACTAACTTAGAAAGCAAGGAAAAATGAAAAAATCTGCTCAAATCTAGTCCAAAAATGGACTATATCTGAGCAGAGAATTGTTGTTTTTGATAGTTTTGTTGAAGAAGAAGAAGGAGTGAAACAGAGGAGAGAGAAATGTTTTTTGTGCCACACCCTAATAATCATTAGTTACTTAGGGTGGATGTATCAAACTCGCCCCACAACCTTTTAGGACCATCCATCCAACTTAATATTCTTATTCTCGAGACACTCACTGTGGCACCTGCGAAAAAATTTATGGATTCATTTGATCTTCTTTCACTATGGTCCATAGGGAAAATGGCAAAATATGTACTTTCTCAAAAAATCAAAATTATGTGCAAAGGTATTTTTTCAAAAATAGAATTTTTAGTTGTGATTTTTGTTGATAAATCGTCAGATTGTACATGGAGCGTCCGCCAAAGTATATGTGCTAGTCGGAAGAAATTCGTATGCTAAGAATTACACTCCACTTTATATTTAGAGTAAAAGGGAACTGACCACTGATCCAATTAAATTATTTCATTTCTACCGTCAGAAAAGCTTTTCCTCAAAAAATTTGATATTTAGAGCGAAAAAAAACTGATTGTCGGCGTGTTAAAATCTTTAAACCAGTTTAACACGCCAAAACCAGTGAGAGTCTAGCTGAAAGAGTGAATTTGTGACCGTGGGCGAGCAGATTTATAGACTACGAGGCTGAAGTTCAGCGGTTTGAAGAGAATTTTTCTCCTCAAGCGGCTCAACATGTGCCTCATAGGTATTTTTTTTTTTATAGAACTCCGATGGGTCCCGCATAAAAGAGTTTAAACAGAATAAAAAACTAGAAAATCTCTTCAAACGACAAAACTTCATCCGTTTTAGGTGAGTTTTGAATGAGCGGCACATCTTTAGCCTCCTAGTGAGGACTGTCGGACACTCATTCATCTGAATGAGCATATATGAATGATTTTGGGTGTATGGGTGAGCTCTCATCCCACAATAGCATTAAATTTGATCTATTTTGATCAAACTCTTTCAAATCCAATGAGGGCTCTCACTCCATAGCCCTTGATCTAAGCTCATTACTTCTCTATCCATCAAAAGATATCCTCAAAACTCTGAACTCCTTTCATCTATATTGTTCACTGAAAAACATTTTTAAAATCCTTAAATCATTTTTTCTCTAGTGATCATTCCAAGACACTCAAAACCCTAAACTCATTTATTCTCTACTGTTCATCCAAAGATATGGATGCCTTCACCAAAGTTTTATACCATACGCATGTTTATCACAGATTTTCAACATTTCTTCCACTGATGAGCCATTGTTACCGCTTATACCCAAAAGTTTCTCATAGGTTTTCTTTACAATTACTATTATCACTTTGTAATCATCTGCACATTGTTTTCGCCAATCTGTCTCATGCTATTTGTGTTCAATATTCAATCGAAAATATATTTTACTTCTTGTTAATTATGTTACACTTTCATATGTGCATCTTCTCAGGGAAAATAATCGATTCAAGACACACTTGCTTGGGTGACACAGTTGAAATGCCTTAACTCATATCGAATAATAAGACTCCTTCCTTTGAAAAGTTAGGTCCATATTTTCTAAAATTTAGACAAAGGAATTATTATAACATACTTCAAGGTTTTCCTGTATATCGATGCTCAACAAAGTTCTCTCATAATCAAAGAGAAACATTTTTGTTAATACGAAGACTATATCTGCAATTTGACGAAAGATTAACTCTCAAGTAAACAAAAATGTCAGTTGTCCCATTAATCTCTCAACAATCTCTATAAAGAAGTCGGGAGAAAATGGTAGAAAATAAAAAAAATAGTTGTTGTGAAACCCATTTACAGAAGTCGGGAGAAAATGTCAGTTGTCCCTAAGGTGTAACACCCCCGCATTTCGCATAACTCATGCTCTGATGAGTCATTGAATGAGAGGAAGCTTCATCTAAAAACTTCTGTTGCGCGTTTAGGGCATGTTGGCCCACGACAGATATTGCACCACCATGGTGCATCACGCCAGTAGGAGGGTAGCCAAGAGCGATATTGCTCCACTATGGTGCAAAAGTCAAGTAGGTCATCGGGACAAGACTGGTTATGCACCACCATGGTGCAATTTCCGCAATTCGTTGCCGCGAAAGCAGGTGGTACTTGGTACAAGTCCATCCTCTTCCGAATTTTTAGTAGAAATGTCAATAAGACATTATATAGGGAAGCGGTATTGGTTGAAGGTGCATTAAGCAGAGATGAATCCTTATGCTTATAAAGCTTGCATATGATGTGAAGACATCATTATGTCGTGTTACTAAACCAAGTTTGCACCAGGATGGTACAAAACGAAGGAAAGGTGAACGTTGCGATATTTTGCATGAGCCGAGCTAGAGAATGCATACTTGCGAATTTGGTGGCCCAATGATGCACACTTTTGTGTATATCTTGCGAAAGACCCTATGACCTATATGGACTAGGCATTTCTTGGCTTTGGCCTTGCAACACGAGTTCATTTTAGTTGCTAGTCCCGACGAGGATGAACTACGATCTGTGCTTGACCCCATCGAGCCACATAGGAGGGTACGTAGGAAGCCGCAATTAGTTGCAACATTAGTGGTCAAGCACCTTGTCTCTCATATCATCTAATTGTGAGATGATTGCGACGCTATGGTAACTCGTATAATCTTTCTCGGTAATGCGATGCAAAAGATGATTGTTGACACACTTGATGAGGTAGTTGCATTTCATTCCTTGGATGCTCATATTGCCTACCAAGATACGCAGTATTCACATTCGACAATGCGCACTGATCTTGTTCGTACAAGAATGCAAGTTAGCTAGGAAAGCTTGCATAAGGCACTTGCATCACGAGGATAATGCAATCAATGATGGCATGATCCTGACTAATGTACCCTTTGCACGAACAAGATCAGTGCATGCTTTTAGCTCAGTGCCGAAGAAAATTAAGGAAGTTAGAAATATGCTTGCAATGACCTGTGTGAATGTCCAAGGCATATGCCCTATGCCTAGACCATGCATCAACATTAGCCTTGAGGATATATACCCTTCGCAGAACAAGGGTAAGTTGGAAATGTATGAAATTTACGTTTAAGGCATCATGCTTGCAAAGCATGTTAGCAACGGAAAATGGACGTACATTTTCCTGATGAGTTTGAAGTTTTAAGGTCAACTCACTGCATTGTGAGTGGCACATTGGGGAGTTTTGGCCAGCGCGACTAAGCGCCACTTCTCTGAAAGCAACCAGAGAAATATCAGGGTACTGTCATGACAATGATTCTCTAATAACAGGTGTCAAGGAAGTAATAGAAGAACAAGAAAAAAAATAAATGAACCAAGTAAGACCTTAATAGAAGACTCGTCAGGTATGCACTGCTTGGTCCTCGATCTATCATCTGCCAATATCACTTCGTTGAATTTTTGCGTTGTAATATTTTGCTAAAATGATTTGGTGAAACCTTAGTATTACCTTGTATGTTATCATGCGTGTAATTGTTGTAACTACAAGATAATGCAACGAAAAGAGAAGACAATAGCCATTATTTCTTGTTGAGCAGTGTTTTTATTAATTGAAATAAGCTACCACTCTTAGAGGGATAGAGTGTCACGCCATCCATACTAGATTCAGTCTCGTGTTGGTACAGATCATAACATGCCCTTAAACCAAAATATTCGGAATTGGGCGAACTATCCGAGCATGCTTTCAGCATTTTTCAAGGATTGGCATAATAACAAATTGTATTATGCACCATCAACTTCATCACCAAACAGCTGAATCTAAATTTTCAGAATGACATAATATTATTTTCACTGTTGACAACAACGGTTTCGTGGTGTAGTTGGTTATCACGTCAGTCTAACACACTAAAGGTCTCCAGTTCAAACGGTTTTTTTCTCTGTTCTTCCCAAAAAGAAAAAAGAAAAAAACTCGGCGATTTTTTGGATTCGGCGATCAAATGATGACGACTCGAGTGAAAATAGAAATAAAATAAAACAGTAAACAAATAAACAAGTCGACAAAATCCTTGTCTCTCTCTTACTCATCGAGTCTTTAATTAATTTAGGACAAATCACCTTTATTGCCTCTGCAATTTAGTCTTCAGTCAATTTCTCTTTTACTCTTTTACAGTACAGTAGTATACTGTTACTAGCTATGCTTGGCGCCATATAAGCCATTTCTTTATGCGCACTTGTCATTTTCAACCGAAATCTTCCACAGTAACAAATAATTAATAAACATATGAAAAACTAGTCTCCCGCGAGTCTCTATTACGAGGGTTTTGGGTTTAGGGTTACATTGTCATCCAATTTTTGTTGTCCTCGATAAGTCCATTTCTGGCTCCAAAAGGTAACTCACAAACTATTTTCGTCGAGTCTTGTTTGTCGGTAAACTCAAAACTGGTTAAGATCATGACTCATGGAGGTCGAAAATGTCAAACATAGCTTACTCAAAAATAAGACTCGTGAAGTTGGAAAATGTTAACCTAACTCACTCAAAATTGAATACATGTCGTATGATATCAGTAGCCTGAACTCAGAGCTTATCAACACCAAATTTTGTGTGTATTCGATAGATGAATTTTTTTTCTTGACAATTAGTCACTACTTATTAGCTTGCAATAACACCTGAGTTTTTCGGATCATGACGTGCACCCCAGTAAGTTTTTCGAATATCCGAAACTTTTATGGTTTTGAAGAAGAAGCTGTTCCAATGCAAGTATTATTGCACAATTTTAATATGGTTTTTTTTTGATAAAGTACCCCTATTTTTCACATTACACCAAAAAAGTGTTCCCGTTTTTTAGAAATTTATTAAAGTACTCCATTTTATTCAAAAGACAAATTCCATCCAGTTTAGTGCTAGGTGGCAGTTATCTTTCCAATTAAAAGTCTTATTTACCCCCTGAACTACATCTCCTTGGTGGGGAGGGTAAATGATCCGACGATCCTGAAAACGGTTAATTATCCTGGACAGGGCTCGATGAACCTGGAAGCGTTGTCACGATCCTGAACCGGGTTCGACGAACCAAAAAATGTTGTAGGAGGTCGATTTTCTTCCAACCAAAAACCCCAAAACACTTGAAATGATGAACCCTTTTTGGGAAATGATGTAATGAACCTAAAAACGGTGTAACGATCCAGAACCGGACTCGACAAACCTGAAAAATGATGTATAAAATAAATGTGGCAATAATTAAAGGTCAAACGCGGAAAGTAAATTAGTCTTAACTAACATTAGATGGAAAAACTAACGTAAGGGTAATTTAACAAATTTTAATAAAACATGGGCATTTTTTAGTGGGTATCAAAAAAGCGGTGTATTTTATCAAATTTTCATTTTAATATGCTCTTAAAGCATAATTTAAGTGTATTTTCACTTAAAAGCACTGCAACGGTCGGATCCAGCTAAAATCTTACAAGTGAGATGGACAAATAAAGTGTCGGTGGACCTAAAAAATGTCCTACAATATTCCCAAAATCTTACCTCTAAAAATCACTTTTCCCGCTTTTATTCCCTCTTTTCATAATGGGATTCACTTTGGTGTGGGCCTTATCAGTATCCATTCTACGTGCATTACGTTTTTATTACTATTTTCTATATTTTTTGTGATTTACTTTTCGAGGTTTATTCTTTGTTTTCCATTTTCCATGGTCTGACTATTCTTGGCTTAGCCGGTGATAACAGATTTCAATTATGGCAGGGCACAGTGATCGAAGACTGACGGGTGTCAGTTTCAGGTTTGATTTTTGCATGCGAGAATCACGGGATCCTTTACTGATTATGTTTTGCAACTTTACACTTCATACGTGTTCCTTGCACGTGAAAGTTTATTTTTTCTCCGGCATGAACATTCGATTAATGTGATTCCACTTGGTTTGGCCGATGCTGTGCCAGTGATCAAACAAAGGTATTTGGTGTTCTCTGAAGTAACTTTCCAACTTATTCCGAGTCAGTGGACCGTGTAAGAAACTACCCCAAAACCGTTCTCTCTCACATGCAGTGGGGACCACTCTTTGTGAATTAGCAGGGTCTATTTAGTGGTTGGTTGAGTCCCGCCATATTGTCACAACAGTTTTGGAGTAGTCTAGGGGACGATTTGTTAAGAATTTTTGATTCTGAATATATAAAAAAAAGATTTTAATAAACTGCCACACTTCTAATTTCATGTTTAAGAAAGTGTCACCGTCCACACATCCCATTTGGTGAGAAAACGGTTAACTGCCGTTAGTGCACACATGTCATTAAATCGCCCATATAAAAGGACATTCAAGCCCTTGAATCAATTAATTGGGAACGAGTTAACCAATGATTGAGTAGAGAGTTAACTCGTGACTCGATACCGATTTGAAACAAACTGAAATCGTTGTTATGAAATCCCACAGTCAACATTGATAAGGAATGAGTATCCGAGTCAGTCAACTGACTGGTCTAAGTTGGTTCTAGCTAAGGCCATTGCATGACCTAATTTGATGTTGCACCATAGTGGTGCTTCACCAAGCCAGTGTAGCACCTACATTCACCAGTAAATGTATTCTTGCTACTCAACTTTTTTTCAACGCGGCATGTAGCTTCTGCAACTGTTACCTCTCAGCATTGCAGCCTATTCCTTGCATCACCACCTGCAGCACACTATTTCTCTGTAAATCCAACACCATTCTCAGCTCACTGTCACTAACAACACCTCAGTGCAACATCATCAGTTATAACCCTGCAAATTCTGTTCTTCCACCAACTTCACTTCCTTGTCAGCTCAACAACAAATCTACACTTCTATGTCATACATAGGCTACAACACATCTCTCCATCACTGCAACACTATGAGCATCACCTCAACACTATGAGTAAAACACATCATTTCTACAGCAGTAACTCAAACATTTCAGCTCCAACTTCTCTCCATCACTGCAACAACAACAACTGCAATTTGTACCTAAAACCTAGGCATTCATCTATCCCAGCTCTTCTTCATTGTTTGCTGCATCTCAACATCTCTCTCAACTACATCCTCAATACAAACTACAACTGCAACATCCACCAGGCAAAACAACCTCACAAGCCTAGCACCACCATCTTCTCAATTTCAGTTTAAGAACCTATCTCCTCCGACTACCACAAACAAATCGATTCATACCATAAATTTCTTCTGTCTTCATCTTAGATTCAAAATCATGTATTGAACCAATGTTCTTATATGAAAAGAAAAAATCCATTACAGACCCACATCAATTCTTCATCTCCTGCTCAAATAAATCCAACCAATTCTTCTCTCTTCTTCCCAGTTCTAAAACATTCATTGCAATTCAATCTGCAGAAACTCAATCCTTCACAAATTCTCGATCTGAAACTTCACAATTCAACATATCTAAATCCATCTCAGCTTCATCAATTCCATTCAAACCCTAATCTTCCAGATTCATATCAAACCTTATTCTGATCATTTCCTAGCAAACCCATATCAGTTCTATAACCAATTCATTCTTCTCAGATTCATTTCTTTCATTAGCAGCAAACCCCAATCTTTTCAATTCCACAGCTGACACATCAACAACTTCACTAAGCAAAACATTCTTCTTTCTTCTTTATGATTCACGGCTAAAACAACTAGAAACCCTAATTAACTTAAGTATAAAATTAAGCATATGAAATTGAAAAAAAGTGAAAATCAAATTAAACCATATTCTTAAAATCATCTCAATTGCATGAATTAAACCTAATTTTTGTAAACCCTAAAACATTCCACCGATTTCAGAAAATAAGAAATCGTGATTAACAAAAAATACTTGATTAACAAGAAGAACTGGAGAAGATAAAGATGTTCAGTGATGGTGGTAGTGATGCACGAGAAGATATAGCAGTTGTAGCTGTGCTGATTCGATCAAAGAAGAATGTTGTTGCAGCATCCCTAGCTCATCTCTGTTTATTTCAGTTCCGATTCAGTTTGAGGTGGAGAGAGGTGACAAACTAGTATAAGTGTTTGCAAGGGTAGTTAAGTAATTACATCCTGAAAAATTGACCAAGTCAGCCGTAAATGTCCAATCTTATGGGCCTTAACGGAATTGGTAACGATAATGACATTTTATAAATTTTGAATAAAATGAGTCACTTTATTAAACTGGAAAACTAAAGTGTGGAATTTTATTAAAATTCCCTATAAAAAAATTCAAAAATTAGACGGAGAATAAATTTCAAAATGGCTTTTAATTTGTAGAAATGACTTCTGCTTCTGGTTATTAAAATATGCTATATGACAACGGTTATAGGATAAGCCAAAATCATTAAAATTCGACTTTTACAACCAGTAGCGAAATCTTCATTGAGGGAATCCGGAGAGAATACACAGGTCGATCATCTTTAGTATGTTTAACTATTTTTTGAGGGTCAGGAACAAGGTTTTTAAAATATAAAGTGAAGCGTTACTCATTTTTTATTTTGGAGAACTGAATCATGTGTTCAAACGTGAAGCGGCGATTCATAGTTGAATATTAGAAATTTAAATTACAACATGTATACTAAATGCTATACTTATAAAAGTTGAATAAGGTATTTGATAACCAAAAATGTGAGTGTAGAGTAGTGGTTAGACTTGTGGCATAGTCCGCTTGAGGTCGCACGGTTGAACGCATTTCTTCTCATCTTTGTTTTCCCAAAGAAAAAGTTTGCCGTAACTGATGACATTGGCTAATGATTTGGTCATGAAGCGTTGACCTCGGTTTGACTATACCAATTCTCAGCCAAATCGATTTATATATACAAGTCGGAGTGATTTTCAATTTGGTGATGGGACTCCTATGAGTCTAAAAACCATGGTCAAGAATAAAAGTTACGCTCTTAACGATTAAGTGGAAATATACCATTCAATATGATTGAAGGGTGATTTTTCATGAAATTTGACAACTCCCTGTAATAGGCTTGTCAAATTAGTTTACCTTTGAAATTGAAGGGCAATCATAAAAGAGATGAACCCAAATAACTTTGTGAAGGATTTAACACATATTCGCATACTTTATCATGCACAACTCATTCGCACAATTTTAGCATCCGACTTTGAAGTTCGGTTGCAACAACTTCCACAATGAAAAGTGGACCAAACGTTCCTTTAGTAGGTCTAAGAGTGCTCTAATGAAATGAAAATGACTGAACAATCAACGACGTGTATATATATATATATAACTGTCCTATAAGGGGAAGCAAGCAAGGTTGCTAATGGGAGGTATCATTTTGCTTGGGGTGTACTAATATACATATAGGGCAAAAAAATAGCCTTTGAGTTGGTACACCGCCAAACAAAATGGTACCCCCACTAGCTTGGGGTGTACTAATATACATATAAGGCAAAAAAAATAGCCTTTGAGTTGATACACCCCCAAACAAAATGATACCCTCACTAACAGCCTTGGAAGCAAGTGAGAAAATCAGTCTGTTTTACTATCACGTAGGGCATCATCGTTGGCTTTGGGGAAAGTATTTAATGTACGAGTATGACATGACCTAGATCTCAAGGGTCCATTCTTTAATTATAAATGTAGACCCAAAATACTTATATCCGTAAAAGTAAGAAAAAAAAGTTTCCATATCGGGTTGGCTCGCTGCTTTCTACTTTCAAATTACCATGAAAGAGCCAGAAACTATCCTAAGTGGAAGCTAGGGGTGAGCATGGGCCGGTTTTTACCTCATCCGCATCCAATCCAATAAATTACGGATTTTAAATTTGGCATCCGCATCCAATCCAACATCCAATGGATGCACGGATTGGGTACGGATAATCCATTGGATTTGTTATAGCTAAAATTTATAATGGAAAAGTATAGGGAACAGTATTTAAATACCCCTCAAAATTCCCCCCTTAAAATATACCCTTATTCAATTTTTAAAAATACTCCTACCTTCTGAAAAGTGGAAGTAACTAACACAAGTTGTTTTTAGAAGTGGATGCAACTTTATACAAGTTGCCTCCAAAAATTGGAAGCAACTTTCTCAAGTTGACTCCAAAAAAATTATTTTTTACCCCTCGGGGGTATTTGTGCAAGGTCAATAAAAATGAAGGGTATTTAGAACATTCCCACAAAAATAAAGCTAACATAGATGATTTCTTATAGAACCTACACATTTTATATATGTATATCAATATAAAAATGACATGAATAACACTCCAAGCAAACACTTTAAAAATTCCTAAATTATCTATATATTTTCTAAAAACTATATAAATAACATTAATCTAACGGTTATGGATGTCCAACGGATTTTCAAGGTTGCATTCAGACCCAATCCGTAATCCGTTGGATTCCAAAAATCACATCCGCATCCAATCCATTAGCGAACAGGTTGGGCATCCATCCGCAAAAATGCGGTTGGTCCCGACTAAATCCGTTGATTACGGTCAAAATGCTCACCCCTAGTGGAAGCATACTAGGGGTTTAAGATAGCAAAAATGAGCTTGTGAACCCAAAATCTTTAAAATTTTAGGCTTGGAAAACCAGTTTTGCAACAAGGCAACCTTGCTTTAAACTAGCTCCCCCCTGGCCATGCCTCAAACTTCTTATATAAATTATCGATGAATCAAAAGTGATTAACATGACTGCTTTAAGAGGTTACTAAATTCCACTGGAATTTACCCATCTGGTGGATC
The DNA here is from genome assembly GCA_023531105.1 of Papaver atlanticum. Classification (NCBI taxonomy): domain Eukaryota; kingdom Viridiplantae; phylum Streptophyta; class Magnoliopsida; order Ranunculales; family Papaveraceae; genus Papaver; species Papaver atlanticum. The sequence continues at coordinate 1,224,666 of JAJJMB010005117.1, forward strand.
CAGGTTGTAGATGGTTGATTTCTTGATCCACATGGATTTTGGTAACGCAATGTGCGTAGCAGCTCTGGGTGATCACCCTGCACAACACACCTTAGCAGTATGTCTACAAAATTTCTTCCTCTATTATAAAAATTGCCAGGATGGTCTTACACGCCATGAGCTAGCGAACTTTGACTTGTACACATGGTAGTATGGTACGACTACTGTCCTTCTCCTTCCATTAATGAGTCACTGGGGAGACAATTGGATTATGAAGACGAATCTGGGTCTCTGAAGAATTGGATTATGGTAGTTCATTCTATTTATTGACGAAGAATTAAAATATACAGTTGCGATGAAGAGGGGGACACATACATTTATCATTCATGCTGCATTGACGAAGAACACAACTAACAAGAGAAGCATTAAGTGCAAATTAACTCATTTCGACCATATAAAAATAATGTACTTGATCGTATAACATTAAGATAATATGTACTGAGTAATTTAATTTGGAGTTAATCTCACACTAATGTCTGTCTGAATATTCATTCAGGTGATAAATAAATTCTTGGAGTAAACTATTGCACCATGGACGGTTTCATTATGGTACTCAGAACCTAGACCTTCAAAAGTGTTTTCACACGGTGGTCGACATTACCTTCGTGCTAATGTTTGTTGTCGACGGTAACCAGAGGAAAGAGCATGAGGGTCATTATTTTTTTCACCAAACACGTGATTAGATTTCTTTAATATTGAAAAAACTTGTATGATTAGTGAAAAATTAAATTCTAATAATAGGGTGGGACTGAACAGATATGATACAAGAAGGATGTTTTTAATTAAGGGGGACAACTCTTGATGCGATTCCTTCTTAATATGCCTTCCAACGGTTCTTGCTTTGATTGCTTTTTGATTACTTTTAATTAATTAAGGTATTTAGTTTTAATAATCACTTTAGTAGATCTTGATGTTTTGATTAAATAAACAAATAATGAGGGAATATGCAAATCAATTATGAGTGTTTTTGTGATAGATTTCAAGAGGATTCAAATTAGAACTAATTGATGATGACTTCATCAACCACTTAAGAATTTCTATATAATTTTTGTATACTTGAGTGATGAGTGTTTTGATTTATTGATGACCTTTTTCTTTTTATCCAAGGTTTTCTTTTAATTTCTTTTTTTTGCTAAATGCGATAAATTAATTAAACAAAATACCACTCAAAAGTTATAAGCAAATATGTTATCAACGTGATGTATTACAATGTAGAATCATTAACAAAAATGAAAGTAAGACTCATGTGGCCATTCTTATCTAGGACCTATATCGAATACTCTTGACACTAAAAACCTTGACTGAACACTGAGTACATAGGTGCCCCCATTTGTTCTTCAGTGGTACATTCCAGTTCCACTACAAAAAAGACTTAACTAAAAGAGACTAGTCTAATACAGTAGACTGAGGTCCATTGCTGATGATATGGTTTGTAGACCTAGAATCAATAACTGGGATATGGGCACATATCTAACAGTTCCAAGGGACCAACTGGGGTGGGTCATTTTTGCCACTTAGAGCAACTGCAATGGTGCGATCAAAACCAAAGAGCAAAGACCAAGAAAAAGGACCATATTTGAGTTTAGTCCGTGGTGTCACGCTACCGTACTGGAGTATATTTAGTCGAGCGGGAGTATTGCCTTCGTCTGCTGTGGAGCGAAGTTATAAAGTTCGTCCCACTGAGGCGTACATATAGATTACGCTTGTTGCGGGGTTGAATAAATATACGTCTGTTGTGGGGCGTACATATAGTTCACGTCGGGACAAGGGACGGAGGTATTACTCACGTCAGATGGGGCGTTTGATCATATACACACCTGAAACGAGGCGAGCATTATAAAACCGCTCAAGTATACACACGCTATCAACACGTGTGGGCCTTAAAAGCAGGCGAGCCTTAATATCTCCGCTCGATCAACACGTGTTGGCGTTAAACCCTTTTCTTCTCGCGTCTTCTTCTTTTTTCTACTTCTTTCTTTGTACCGATATGTCAAACAACACTTCTACTATATCTTTGAAACTCCCATCCTAAAACAGTGACGAGCAAAGAAAAAAGAAGAAGAGAAATTTACCTTAGTATTTCGGTTCCATGAGAGGTACGTTTCTTTTCTTAATCTCTTCAGTTTTCTTTATATTGTTGTATAATTTATGATTTAGTTTTAGTTTGTTAAAATTAGGTTTTACAAAATTGGGTTTTAACAAATTGATATGAATATGGAATTGGTTAAATATAACTGGGTATGTGTGTTTTCTGTTTCTAGAGATGAATATGTGTGTTGTATGTGAAAAAGACCATATTTGGTGTTTATGTAAATTAGGTTAAATTTTTTTTTGAAATTTTAACATAATTGTACAAGACCTAATTTGTGGGTTAAATAGATGAATAAGTGTTTTAGAATTTTGTGGTTATGTAAAAATTTGTAGTTATGTAGATTATGTGTGTTATATATGTAGAAGAGATGATTTGTATGTATGTAAATATGGTTAAAAACAATTGAATTTGTATTGATTTTTATTGAATTTTGAAGTGATTAATTTGAGTTGTTTTTTGGTTTATTTTTGGTGTTTGTGGGTTCTATAGATTAATATGTGTTTTGAAACGTCGTGTGGTTATGTGAAAAATTGTGGTCATGTAAATTATGTGTGTTATATATGTAGAAGAGCTAATTTGTATGTATGTAAATGGGGTTAAAAGCAATTGACTTTGTAGTGATTTTTATGGAATTTTGAAGTGATTAAATTGAGTTGTTTTGAGGTTTTTTTTTTTTTTTGTGTTTCGAATATGTTCGAAATACATGTAGATGATTTAATTTGTGTTCGTGGAATTATAGAATTTGGAATTAATATAGTTTGTGTTAAGTAATTATAGAATTTGTTGGGAATAAATGTTTATGGACTTATAAAAATATGGAAGTATGATGAAGTTTTGTGGAGTTCAATATATGTGTATGTTGGTTTAAGGGTTGGTGTTTTAATTATTCCAATTGCATCTATCGTGTGTGTGCACAGATGTTGAACAAATTAACATCGAGGTTCAATGGTCGCATAAAGACGAACAAGAAACAGAAATCTGTAGCCGACGAGGATTATAATTTAATCTCTACTGGTCAAATTAAGGAGGTTGATGTTTCCGGGTTAGGGAGGTTTCCTATACTGGAAGATGATAAAGAGCACGCTTCTACGGACATCACATTTGCAGAGAGTCAAAAATTTAAGTATCAACATCGTGGATCCTTGGCATCGGTAATTCATCACTATCAAATTATTTCAAAACACTGTCTTAGAGCTAAACTCATTATTGAAAAAGCGGGACGGGAAAGTTTATTGAACATAGAATGTAGCGAAACCCAACATTCCATGGTTGATTATATTGTTGAGCGGTCTTGGGATACAACAAACACTTTTCACTTCCCATTTGGTGAAATGGGATTCACACCCCTAGATTGGATCATGTTGACTGGACTGAGTATCGGTGAAGGGCCTGACGTTCCGTATAATTATGGGAAGTACCAATTTGAATATGTTCGTGAGCATATCTTTCCGGATATCCAAGATGTCTCGCTTTTTCCAAAAGCCGCGTCGTGGGTGTCAAATTCAATTACAGTTACATATTTAAGCTCATATTTCTATGGTTTTGGCATGCATTTTTTGGTATGCCCGGCTCTAACAACGATATTAATGTGATGAACCGTTCATATGTTTTTCGAAGTCTTGTCATAGGAAAAGCACCACCAGTGAACTATGAGGTAAACAGACATTCATTTGATATGCTGTATTATCTAGGTGATGGCATATACCAAGAGATTGCTACTATTATTATGGCCATTAAACATCCGGTTGGTAGGAAAAAGGAAATATTTTCATCGATGCAAGAGGGTCCAAGAAAAGATGTAGAGCGGGGATTTGGTGTACTTCAACAACAGTTTGGAATCATCAAACAACCTCCAAGAATGTGGAATCCAGATGTGCTTGCCTATATCATGAAAACCTGTATTATCTTACATAATATGATAGTCAAGGATGAGCGTCTACCCGGTGACTGGCCACATGTTTATGAACACCGTAGCAACCCAGCACCGGTTAATATATTAAGAGGCAATAGTGAGGAGTTTGCCCAAATTAGAGCTGAACAACGCCGACGTGCAATGCGTAACAAAGATAAGCATATTCGCTTGCGTGATGACTTGATCGAACATATATGGTCAGAATATGGGAATTAAAAAGTTAGAGACGAGGACATGTTTAATTGTATGGGTTGTTTTTTTATGAAAATTTTTGTTTGTCATTTTCTTTATATCTTAACTTTGGATAATAATAATAAAATCATTTTCTTTTCTTCTTATCATTTTCTTTTTTTCGATACTATATTCTTATCCCTGTGGATTACTGTTTTCTTATCCCAACAGATTATGATTGATTCATGTCCATTCATTTTTTTTATCCTATAAAACTACAGATTTCTTCTTTTTCTTTTTTTCTCCGACCACAACAATCTCTTAGTCTGTGATTCAGCAACGAAATATGAAAAAATTCACTAAAGAAGAAGATGTTGGTATTGTGCAAGCATGGATCAATGTTACAACAGATCCACTTTATTCAGGGAAACCCCGCAACCGGTTTTGGTCAAATGTTTTTAAAATATTCGATACGACAGGTAATGAAAATTCTAGAACTATAAAAGATGTTAAAAATAGGTTCAATCGCATCAACAAGGAGGTGGAAACTTTTGTTGTGTTTCAGGCTGATGTCAACATACGGAATCCTAGTATGGCGTATGAAGAACGGGTGAGAATTTATTTCAAGTCCTATTCTTAGAGCTATATTTAAGCTAAACATATGTACCTTATTTTTCTTTCAATTTGCAGCAAATGACAGCTCGGTTGGAATATTACCAAGAGACAGGTGAAGATTTTGAGCATGAGGAATGCTATGAAATCTTCAAATCAAGTCTTGGGCACTACAATCCCGACGAATGATTAAATTAGAATGTTGTATCTTTCCTATAATTGTTGTTCGTAAGATGTTGATCAATACTTGGGCAGTATTTTGGTACTTATGATTTTATTTAAATCTATTATCTCTTTTTATGTAATCATCATCAAGTTTTAATTAAGGTAAGTTGTTTCAAAAACGTTTAAATTTAATTCAATTCAACGAAAATAAACTTAAAATCCAAAAATTACATAATAATACGGCTAATTATAATAATAAGAAATATTAAAACATAATTAAACTACTAAAACTATTAATCACTAATTAGAGCTGAAATAATTAAGGTTTGAACTATTCCGCCTTTGTGTTAAGATTGGTTTCTTCTATTCCGAACTATGTTCGCCTTACGAAGTTCGAAGTATTCCTTTTGTACAGGATCCAATTTTTCAAGATTCATCATAATGATGCGAAATTCGTCGTCTTCAGCTTGCTTGGTTATTTTTGCCGCATGTTCAGCTATTTTTGCTGCAAACTCGGCTGCTCTTTGTTCCATCTTGAATCTTGATTGTGCTTGGTAATGAGTATTGAAATTTTGTTGTTCTTTAATAATTATTCCCATCAATTCCTCTTGTGCAGTGGATTTCTCTCTCCCTGTTTTCTTCAATCATTTCGCTGCTTTTTTCCCCATCTTACGGAGATATGTGTTCTCTATGTCTCCCCTATCCGCGTCGTTACCGGACTCGCCTTGAGTTGTTGGATGCTTTCCTTCCTCATCTTCCTCATATTCTCATAACTGTCCAAATCGTGCATCGTATCGAATATAAAAGTAGATCGCCGATTATATTTTATATTTTCTAAGACAATTGGGTAGCACTCTTCGTGCTTAACTTTTTTTTTTTCCATCATTGCATTCCTTGAACCGCTTGTTTACTTCTTCAAGTTGTTAATGTTTTTTAAAAACAGTTAAGTTCATGTGCGTGTAAATAATAGAAAATAAATGTTCAACAAATAAAGAATACTTGCCTTCTTTTCAGGACCCCCTCCAGTATGATATTCACCTTCCACTTCCGCCTCTTTTGCCGAGAACAACGCCACATCTTTACTTATTCCTTGATATCTTTTTTGCCACGAACTCCAAGACCGCTCTGGATTATTAGGTAATTGAAGTTCAATATCATCTTTGATACGAGTCCACAACACCGCTTCTGATTGATCAGTTCCAACACCAGGATCTTAAGATATTGATAAATGAATTCTACACATCGTTACGTCTTTGATTGTTGAAAAATTTGGACCTCGTGCTACTCGTGGTGCCATTGTAAGCGATTCGATGAAAAATTTCTAAATGATTTGAAAGAGGAAATAATACTTCTTCTTCTTGTTCTGATAGATAGTTTGAATCAGTAGTTTTGGGAAAATACTAAAGTAATTCATGTGTATATATAGGTGTACGAAAGAAACCTTTAACGTTTGAAATTTCCAACGTTCGAAAATATCTTTCAAACTTTCCAACGTTCCAAAATGTCCAACGTTCAATTTTCTCCAACGTTCGAAAATTACCAACGGTATAAACATATTTCAAAACAATTTGCTCTAACTTTCAAAAATGTTCGAAAATGGTTTGTAGAATTGGACGGAGGTATAAAGTCCTCTCAACCCTAGGCGTGAATGCACGCCTGAGTGGGGCGTGAACTTTATGAACGCCTGAACGGGGCGTATGTATTCTTTTCGTCTCAGTGGAGCGAACTTATAATCCACCCCTGACATGAGGCGTTCATATTACCCACGCCTAGTTGGGCGTACATTTTACGAACGCTCAATCGAAGCGTAATTTATATACACGCCTCACCATGGAACGAGGAATATATATCCACTTAACATGAAACGTACTTTATAACTTCGCCTATTAACAAACGTACTTTATAACTTCGCTCGACTATATTTGGTTTTGGTCTGGGTTTGAGACCAAATATACTCCGAGATTTGATTTTAGTCCAGGTTTTAATCTTTAGTCCGTTCGACTGTGTCTGGTTTCTGGACCATATTTATAGGTTTACTCGTCCACTGTGGTTGCTCTTACAGAGAGTATATATGATCTTTAGGGGCACACCCACGCCTAGACCATAGTATCACTTGAGAATTATATTAACATTGTCTACAAATTCGTGCAATTATTTGTGGCTTTATGAAATACTTTATTGAACCAATCTGATTTTACTTTGTTTAACTCTTATTAGTTGTGCGGAAAGAAGATTTTTTATGTTGACCATACTTTTGACAAATTTTACTTCATGTCTCACATTTCCATGAGTAAAGCTCAAAATGTTGAAAATTTAGTCAAGCTCTTAAAAGCTTTGTAACACTGCTTTCTTTATCCTTTCTTGTTTCAAACAAAAGTCCGCAACACATGATTACAAATTGTTTGAAAGTATCTTAAAATTATTTTGTTGCTGGCAAGAAAAATTCCCCCCCTTCTTGATAATGTAGATGAATTTCAAACTCAGGAATGTCATTTGAAGACTTTACCACTATATTACAGTGACGATAAGACAGTAATTAACAAGAAATGAATGACAAGCTAATCCATGAAGGAAGTGTAGGACTTAAATCCATGTGGGGAACAATAAGATTCCTACTACAAACATAAAAATGAATGATTGATTGATGAAATAACATGTTTCTTCTATATACTTGATCCTATACCAATCTTCTTTGTCCATATTTACCTACATTAACATGTTGTATGATACACTTTCTTCTTTCGTTGTACCTTGATAATTATTAAATAAATAACACAATAAATCGTGAATGATTTGTTCTCTAAAAACAAATAAGAAGCAGACATTCTTTATGGGCTTTTCCCATTTTTATATAACCACTAAACAACAATTACAAGCGTCAGTTTTTATTCAATATCCCTGTCGATGTTGTCATGCACACAGGGAAAGACCTTTCGTGGTATTAGCAAGCCATTATTAAGGATGGACATTGTTTCTTCGAAATTGTTCGAGTAGTGTTCATTTCAACCAGTGAAAAGACAATGCTGGTTGCGCATTTCATTAACGGCATCATTTAGTCGAATCATGTTGGGCGCTTATCTTCTCGACTAGCTACAAAGCTGGTTAAGCCCAAGTCAATGCTAAACGCTATTTTCCGGCTAGCTAATTGAGCCGGAAGGTTTGACAACAAGACTATAGGTGTTTAAACTATTAGTATTATGAAGTTGGTATGGCCAACGGCAATGTACATGCACAAGTTCTTTATATGTCTAAGTGCACAATTAGTAGGATTTTGTTTGGAAGGATTAGCCATGCAAATGGAAGTGGGCCTATTGTGATCTAGCAACATTATTTTAAGCAGTACATAGCTTGGAGTTTCCTTTTGATTCTCTTGCTATATATCATTCCACCAAATTTGGCCATTCTTTATCTCCAATAGTCAGCTACTCAGCTCTGGGAATAATTCGCTTGCACCGACAAAATATTGTCCATGTTTCTACATAGAACCTTCTCCTGATCAACAGAACTAAACCTTTCTTACAACGAGAATAATGGCAGGTGACTTTCCTGTTGGATATTGAGTTAGGAAAGAATCTTCCATTTTGTGAAGACATAATGAGATGTTAGCAACTTAGCATCATATAAGCCCATTCCGTCCATGAGCCCATCATGGTACCTAAACATCTGAATGACATTACAACAAACGTAAAGGAAAATGATCATTTGCAAGAATGGCGATATTGAATAAGAAACTTCTTAAAAAGGGACTCCATTATTTGCATGCTAAAAGCTATCTTTGGAACCCTGTTTGAGGGCATACGTAAAACTTTCAGGACATACAAAACAATAGTCCCATCTTGGGTGACCTTACAAGGGGTACCCTATGGGTAGTTCAATTACCTATATACCCTTAATACAAAAATCGAAAATCAGTTTTCTAAAAAATAAAAATCAGTTTCCCTTAACATCACTTCTTCGTCCTCCTCTAGCCGAACTCTTCCCCTCCCGTGAATTTTTTTTTTTCATCACCATGATTAATTATCGATTCGTAAAAATTTGATCGTCGATTAAACTCAACTACATAATGACTCGTACAAAGAAAAGCAGGGACTAGGAAAACCAAATCGTCTTCTAATCCATCAATTGAAGAAGAAGAACCAATTGAAGATGAAGGTGTAGAAACTGAAAATCAACCACCAATTGAACCAGAAATTGAACCAACTGCATCTCCAACTCCGGAAATGAGGATAAGAAAGTATGTTTTACAAACCCAATCTCCCATTTGTTGTTTTTCATCGATTAAATGACGGTTACAGTGTTGGGTTCGGCTCAAAAATGAGTTGCATTTTTAGCCGAACTGTTCTTCATAAAAGCTTCCTATAAGTGTATATGAACAGTTCGGCATGAAATTTCAAGCCGAACCTAGTCACAGATAGAGATGCATAGGGGTTCGGCGTATTCGATAATCATAATATGTGCCGAACCTAGTACATTTATAAGGTTCGGCTCGTACGATATTCAAAATATATGCCGAACCACTAAAAATTCTAAACCCAACAATTCTCAGGAATATATATGATAATGTTCGGCTTGTATTCTACTTATGTAAAAAGCCGAACCATGTATTTCCAAAAGGTTCGGCACTTACGATATTCACCAAATAAGCCGAACCTTTAACATTTTTTCTTCCAAAACTCTCAGGAGTAGGTTCGTCTCTTTATGACACTTTAAAACAAGCCGAACTAGGGTCTAGCAAATAGGCAAGAAGTAACAAAATAAAGGTTCGGCGGCTAACCATAACACTTTCAGCTAGCCGAACTGTTCATCATTTGTCAATAACCAGGTGGGTTCGGCTGATAAATTTAAGCCGAACATATTTCTGGTTCGTCGAACCATAGTGAAAAAATACAAATTTTTGATGATTTCAAGCTACAAAAGTGAGATTAAACATAGGATAGAAGTGTACCTGTGTATTAAAAGCATTGGGTTCTTCTTCTCCGAAAAAAATTTTCCTCAAAATTTTTCATCTACACAAATTTATAACTAAATTATCTTAATCACTAATCACTAATCAGTAATCAGGATTATTAATAACTAATCATTAGTATTAACACTAATCCTAAAAGGGCAGATTTGCCATTACTAAAAATATTTGGTTAAGGGGTTATTGATTTTGATATTTACAACCAGTTTTTGTCTTTATTCAGTATGCCCTGAAAGTTTTACGTATGCCCTAAAACAGGGTTCAATCTTTGAGTAAAAATTTCTATTTACTCAATCCGGGCTTTTAGGGATTACTTTGGCAAATATGGTATATTTTCATTAAGAAACTCAAATTAACGTAATTGCCTAGCTGATGTATAAGAAACTAGCTTCAAATAGCTTAGGTCAAACTGGGCCTGGGCCTGGGCATGGTCCCATCCGATTTAGTTCGTTGTTTTACCTAAACCCAAGAATTGAACGATTATCTTTTACTACATATGTAAACCAAAACCAAAACCAAACCAAAACCAAACGAAACGATCACCGGTTATTATCATAATTATTACACAGGAAAAACAAGAAAGCAAAACTACAAAGACATCTCATATTCTAAAGCATCTAAAATACACATCTCAGATTCCAAAGCATCTAAAATACATATCTCAGATTCCAAAGCACCTAAAATACAACCAGAAGGAGAAGTAAACCAGAATTTGTTGGCAAGAGAGTAGTTGAGCTAGGGTGAGCAATATCATTTCCCTCATGCTTGATAAATTTGAAATGAATTCTGGAGAATATTACAGACAAGGCTATTTATATCAGCCAAGATGTGTCTAACTTGCCAATGGGGTCTCTTGATTGGTCCTTGATAACGTCAATTATAACATGTGCATCACCTTTTATGACATAATGATTCATAAAGTCAACAACATGAAACTTGGTACCATGCCGAAAGGCCATTACTTCAGCCACTTGGGGGAATTGATGTGATTCAGAAGTCCAAAACTATATTGGCTGATTTTTTGGTTCTTTCAGTTTTGAAAGGACTTCAATATTGGTGATTTAGTCGTTTTACTAGGCTTAAAGTATCATTAAAGAACAATATACAAGTAGTTTCTACATCTTGATTACATGGAGTTACGAAGAATAGGTTATCTATGGACTTCATATTCTCGACATTGCACTAATTGGTAATTCAATATTATTTATAGTGTTAAACTTCCAGATGAATTCAAACTTTGGGATTATATATATTTGAAAGCAATTTCAGAAACATAATTTAAGAAGGTAGACTTGTGAAACTTGTTTTGTAGTTGAAATATGATTTCAGGACCGATCCTATGTGTAAGACCAATCCCAAGACCGATCCCTTGTTTAAAGGGTCTATCTCAGGACCAATCCCAAGTAAGAACCGATCCTAACATTGTTTAACTTGTTTATATTTCGATTTGTTTGTTATGTTCGTTTTTTTTTTGCAAACATCAAGATGCACACAAGTTAAACAAAGAATGTTCACAAGTGTGAACATAGCGATCTGAATATGTGTTAAACTTTAATACCTTATTGTTCAAGTATATTCCTTTGATATTCAGGTCAAGATTCTGGAACCAATTTTCAGTACCTATTTTGGTTTCGAATTATATGCTTACCATATCCCATAGGTTTGCAAATCTCTATTTAATATACTAGTAAACTAACTTGGAGACTCCTTATGTACTTAATACGCAATTGTTGTATGTCGAACAATAAATTGCACTCTACTTATTATGAGATAAGTTTTATATTGCTTGAATTTGGGTTTTACCAAGTAAGAGAGCTTGTACTCAAGATTTCTTCTTTGCAATGCTCATCATAATACTAAAGTCATACGACATGTTTCAATAGATATAATGGTAGATAATATGAGTGAATAGGATGGTCAATCTTCACATACCTTTCTTGATGATATTTCCGTAGATGTCTCTGCTGTTCTCCAGTCTTCAACATTCAAAATCAATTGGTGAATTATGATACTCAATTATCATGCTCTATTCCAAGTCTGACGCTGACCTTAGTAGACTGTAAATCAAGAGGTAGTTTTGATCAACTAAATTTAATAACAAGCTTAGCATGCCAAAACTTGTGATTTTTACCACGATGATCTAACAAATTAAATCAAAATAATGAGGCATTCACTTAAATTAAAAAAAAATCACTGAAGTCGACAAGGAGATTTTGTACTTTTTAATTTGGATATACCAAGTTTTACGGAAATCGATAGACAACAACGCTTTTTACAAGGACTATATACACTAATTCAAACCCCTACTCCGACGACATCAAGGTCATTGTCATTAATTTCTATCGCACAAGACTTTCTTTTTCCGAAGACTTTTGACAAATTGGTCGTCATAGGATTTCCATTGGGGGTAATATGGTCATAATCAAAATATAATCAACCTTTAGAATTGTGTAATTGTTACAAATACGGTTACCAACAACATTGTTTCTCATCTTTCTGCATAAGGTCCAATTACTAGGTTATTTTGTTTTTCCTAACATTTAATCTTAGTTTTAGAATTAAAAATCTATTTGTTTATTGATACTTTTTATTAGTGGGAGAAGAAGGAGATGTCATGTTTCCTCTTTGGATTTCTAGATTGGGACATACTTCTTCCTTAAAATTATGGCCATGCTTCCTTTTTATATTTATACAAAAGTAATCTAATATATGCTTCGGTTGTTTTCTAGAATCTGTTTGACTATTTTGAGATGCAATTGAAACAACTATTAAACGTTATTCAAAATGATCTTGATACTAAAATTGACACCTATTCATAAGTAAATTATTAATTATAAAAAATAGTTAAACACCATCTAAATATATGTAAATATACTTATTTTAGTTTATCTTATAATATACTTTTTCGTACAGTAAAATTGAGCCTTTGTTTTTTTTTCCATCCCATCTTATCTTATCTTATCTTATCTTATATACTATAATAAAGAAAAGAGGTCTTTTTAGTAGGAAACCCCCTAAATTACTAAGTTACTCTTATATGAAATACCCTGCTCTATACAAATGTGTAAATTCTTTAAAATGAAAGGGTAAATCGGGATTTCGATATCTCGATTCTTCGTCTAATAGAGACCCAAAATAAACTTCAACCTCTTTTTTTTTCCTTCTACCTCACCTTTCCACCACAGCTGACTCCATTAACACCATCAAATTATCACCACCGCCATTACCAAGCACAAAAGTAAACTCATTCTTTTCTCGAATAATATCAAATCGTGAAACAGTTGAAAGTTGACTGGAGTTATTTGGGGATACTACAGGTCCAACTTGCATCATAATGACTTCACATCTTAATCAAATATTTTGTTTCTCAATAGATTTGAGAGCTCATTTGATTAATTTGACTCAAAACATGCTCATTGATGATTGTTTCACAAACATTGGTAAGAACTACTTAAACATAATTTGATGGGTTCAATTCCACACACTTATTCCAATGTGAGTTAAATTTTACTTAGCGAGTTCTTCAAAAATGGTGTATGTTTTTTCCTTCTTTTTTCCTTCTTATGGTATTAACAATACAACTAGGGTGGGAATCTAGTCAAGTTTAAGGCTATGATCTGTGAACATTGGATGTTCGTATAAATGCTTAAGAGAATATTACCGTTTACTGAATTCCGTTTTAGATATTAGATATTAGTGGTATTATTAGTACAACTTTGGTTAGTTTCCCCTTTGAATCCCTAAGTTTGCGAAGATTGGCTGTTTTTGAGAGATTGTTTAATCTAGTCATAATTTTTTGGTGGCATCATTTCAATCTTACAGTGTATTTGAAATTCTGGAGTTTATTTTGCTACCTTATATTATCTAAAATTGTTATTAAAGAGTGAATATTTTGAGTTAATTGTTGTTTACTTGTAAAAGTGGTTAAGGAGATAACAAAAGAGAATCTTACCATGAAACATTGAAATACTTTCCATTTGTGGTGGTCCGGAATTAGAAATAAAGCATGAAACAGAAACAAGTGATGGTAATTGGAAAAACAAACCAAGTTAAGTTAGTTAGACATGAAAATCAAACAACTTAAGTGAAAACAAATTGCATTATATATCTTTATCCAGGTCATGTATTCTCTCTAAATATTGGCTTAACTAGGAGTTACGTAATTGTGTGTACCTAAGAAATTATCTATGTTCATTTGCACCACTGTTTTATTGTCAATTTCTTTGCACTTTTGGTTTTTTTTTTTTTGCAGATCTTGGTTGGTCGATTGGAGGGAATACACAATTGATAAAAATCTTAGTAATGAAGATGTTGGTCAAGTAGACGTTGGTCATCTCGCCTTCTTGGTTAATCCAGGATTCTTAGTCAGATGGTTGTTGACGTTGAACATCTATGTATTACACGTACTTTCTTCAATGTTAATTGTAGTGTAAGCGACGTCACTCTTGATTTGTTAGTATATGTTGGGAGTTAAGAGTTTTTCATGCCTTGCTATATATTTTTGATCAATGAAATTCTCTAGTGCTTTCTGCAGGATAAGTAGTCATCTTATTTGTGTAATCTCTTAACAAAGATTAATGTTTATTGTGGAACTTAGATAAATTAAAAGACCGTTTCAACTCCTTATTATGTTTAAGCATCTCATAAATGCATATTCGGATGAGCGTACATATGCATGCTAAATGTATTACATAAACTTGGCATAGTTCTTGTCGGTCGTCATTAGTTTTCAAATTCCGAGTCGAAGGTTCAAACGGCAGGTGCATCACGTGTGCGATTTCACTAGCAACAGATAATCCTTTTCATATGTTATTTTTCCAACAATTCCTAAATGATAACTGCTGTTGTTAAAATTTTCTATAAAAAAATATAAAGAATTTGGTGGTCATGTTTATACTCGTTGCATAGGTCTATCGAAAATATTTCTAAAGGTATAACACTTACAAATATCCGCCTTTTAGATGTAAAATATGTCAATTCGAAGTTTAAGAGTGATGTGAACGCCATGAGATAGAGCAACTTAAGAATACTTGAGAGGTTAGTTATCGACTTACTTGAGAGGCATATGTATGACAAAATGGTTAGTTATCGACTTACTGGAGAGGGATTTGAATAGAGCATCTACAAAACACTCCATTGGCACTGACATTGCCATTTCTACTTGTGAGGGATATGGTAATAGGTTAGGAATAGGGTTTTTAAGGAACATGAGAGGTTTAAGTAAGGGGTCACGAAGGTTTCAAGGTTTAACTACTTACAGAATCAAACAAGATAGGCGAACTCCTTGTGAGAATAAGTTAGTTCATCTATTTACTAGTCTTTTGAACTTCATTTCCCAGAGAACATGCTCGCACGACCCGATAAAGCACAACCATATGTATGTCACCGGATTATTTGGGGTTTTGACTCTTAATCATTTGAACATTTTTCAAGGACCCCTGTTGTGATGCCCCTATTGAAATTTTTTCAAATAAATATGTCTAGTTGTTTTTTTCCATCTAATTTTATTTTTTATTGCCACACGAAAATGTGATTCCCACCGAATATACTGATTTACCACTGACAACTTTTCATAATTTTTTGTAAAGAGATATCCATTTTAATAGATATGATTCATGGACTTTAAGACTTACGCACAAAAGAATGGTATAATGGAGCATTGAAGTTCGGGAATGTAGTCATTATCTTGATGGAAGACGATCGAGTAACTGCTAAGTTAATTGGTATAGTTAACTCGACATCTTCAAGGCAAACACAAAAATATTTTGAATATCTTTGTGAGATTATTTAAGTATGTTTTGAGGGATTCTTTGTAGTCTGGAAGCAAATGATCTCTTAAAAAGAATTTATGAATAAGATATTCATCTGCATACTGGTGATGAAAACTTTGGTTTGGTTATAACACTAATAGGGAAAGTTTTTTTTCTTCTTTTTTTACCATTCCCCTATAATGAGAAGATGACAAGTCCATGTGTTTCCTTTTTAATTAACACATATTTAGATACTAATCCCTTTAGTTAACTGAGTGTTCAATTATCTTAGTGATTAATCGGTATAATAATATTAGAATGATTCAATAAAGTTTATTTACATCTCATTGTAATTATAGGCTATTTTATTTATTTTCTAATAAAGTTTATCAAACATCTCTGTTAATAATTGTTTCAAACCACCTCTATGGTTATGATAAAGATTTTTGTGAAATTATTACGAGAAAAGTTCACGAGAAAGACAAGGTAAAATTGATATAGCTAGTGTTACAACGGATTCGCTACAGATAAGCAAACATATCGGATGAACCCTCATCTGAAATAAGATAATAAAAAAAAATATTAACAAGAGATTATAGTTTTTGCGCTTATTTTATTTGTTTATTTATAATAAGTTTTATTTATACTATTTTTTGTGTTTTTTGACACGTTTCCTCGTATTTGGGTAATTGTTTCCAACTTTAAGAGCAATTTCTTTTCGTTGTAAGAATGATTCTCTCAAATATTCATGGTGGTTAGTATCTTCTTGTTCTCAAATCATCAAAATATTTTCAATATATTCATGACACCCATGTTTAGTCTACAAGTCTATAATATTACACGCAAAGTACCCCTTTCTATTCATAGCATCTTTTGTAAAATAAATAAAAAGCCAATTAGTACTAGTTGAAGTTGATTTTAAATTATGTCATCATTCATCACTACACGTATATACAAGTTGGACATCTTTGCAGTTTATGGTTCATTTTCTTCCGATTTACTTGTACTGGATATTTTTTTTTTGTATTTGAGTTTGATTATCTCGTATTTTGGTAATTTTAATTTTCTTGTAAGCAATCATATATGTATTCGAATGAATTTAAATGTAATTGAATTACCAAAATAAAAAATAAAAAAACAATAAAAAATAGGTTGCACTAACTTATTAATAAGATATTATTTTCACTAACTTTATCCGTGGGGTGCACGCATAAGCTTCCCCTATATCAGTGTAATACAATTTTTTTGGACTAGGAACTAATCTATTTGGAGTGTTTATAAATTTGATTTTGATAGATTGATATTTTATACCAATTTAGCATAAAAATATTACAAAATAATTTTAGAGGTTCTACCAGCAACTGCATGCTAGTTTTTTCTTTCTTTGAGTAAAAGATGAAATCTATTTCATTAACTTAGAGTAAGACAGTTTCCTTTATAAAGAGATTCAAATTACATTTCTTTGTCGGCATGTGAGTATTCGTAAACGAAATAACCTTAGCATTCCTAATTCTTTTAGCAAGATATCATCTATTCCTGTAAAATCTCTTCTAAGAAACATGGAAAAATTATTCTTGAAAACATACAATTAAACACTCACGGTCATCCATGATTTTCCGCGGTCTCTATCCTAAATTAGGATTGAGATTTTCACAGACTCACCATTACATTCTGACAGTCACCAACTAATTCTCACAATATGGAAGTTTCCTTCCCTTCGTAAATAAAGCCCAAGAGATAGCTTTTTTTTACTCCAATGCACTCAACTTCTTTAGGCCCAATTGTCAAGCCATATGTGGCTCTTGCTTGTTGGCATTTTTCATTTCCATCCTTGAGTATTATTGTTGTTTCATAACTCCATGTACGGTAATCAGAGGCATCCGTTAGTAAAATCTTCACGTTCTCCCTTAGTAAGTACTCTAGACTATCCACTCTTGAGTTCTTTCTATTAGAGCTCTAGCTTTCATACAATCATTATAAGATTGAAATAAAAATAATCTAATTTAGTGCCAGTGGTCACATGCAAGATGCAACAATTTTTTCCAATGTTTGTGTTTCATGTTGTTATTATAATGGAAATGAAGTTTGTATTTGGTGCATTAACCTATAATTTTAGATAAAAATGATTCACAAAACTCTTGATCAAATTTATTTCAAAAGGATCTAAACATTGATCGATAATTAGGTACCTAGTGATCTATTTATGATATTCTTAGCCTAAGTCACTCCACTTCTTAAAAAGGTTATTTGAGATAAATGAGTGCCGGCTTTAGGTGAGTGTAAGGTGGTCAGTAAATTGCAACACAATTCCATGCCCAAACCATAAGGTAGTCCACACTCTTGAGGTTTGCATCATGTGCAGTGAGCCCTGATATTTTTTTGGTCAAGTTGGCTATATATACAGTCTTTCAGTTTTCTCATCAACTTTGTCAAAATTGTAAGAAATCGTGATTTTTTTTTTTGGTGAAAGGATATATTAAGAAGAAAATTTTCATCATCAAAAATCTAGAGTCAATACGATTCGTGATGATGATAGAAATACCAAATAATTTTCATTGTATATTAAGAAGGAATATAGCAAGAAACAACATCAATAATCTTCACATCAATGGTATATGGACCGGGAATAAAGATGAGATCAAAGAAGGCATTGCAAATCACTTTGAGGTAGCATTTAAGGAAGTATCTAAACATAGATTGAGAATTAAGAATATGTGTCTAAAGAGTATTGATGAGAATGCTAGAGTTTGGTTAGAAAGGCCTTTTAGTGAAGAAGAGGTGAAGAAAGCAATGCATGATTTGGGAGTTGATAGTGCTCCGGGTCCGGACGGCTTCCCTATGAAATTTTATATTGTTGGGTGGGAGTTCATTAAAGAAGACTTGATGAAGGTGTTTCAAGATTTCCATAATAACAACATTCTCGATACTTCTCTAAAGAACAACTTTATAGGGTTACTTCCTAAGAAGATTGGTGTGGAGGAGGTAAAGGATTTTCGGCCTATTAGCCTCATAGGAAGTGTATACAAAATTATTTCCAAGGTATTAGCGGAGCGACTAAAGGCATATCTTCCCATTTTAATCTCTCATACTCAATCTAGTTTTATTAAAAGACGTCAAATTTCAGATGGAGTTTTGATAGCAAATGAATTTGTGGATTCTAGACTCCGTCAAAAATTGCCAGGGTTAGTGCGCAAATTAGATTTTGAGAAGGCTTTTGATAATTTGAATTGTAATTTCTTAAATGAAGTCTTATTTAAAATGGGCTTGGAGGCGTTTGGCGTGCTTGGATACAAAATTGCTTATCTTATTCAAAATTTTTGGTTCTTGTGAATGGTACCACTCATGGGTTTTTTGTTAGTGAGAAGGGTATTCGTCAAGGTGATCCTCTTTCTCTTTTTCTTTTTACCATTGTTGGAAAGGTTTTGAGTTATATGTTGAGTAAGGCACAAGAAGTTGGTAAAATTTTGGGTTTCTCGATGAAGAACGAGGGGACTAAAGTTAACCATCTTCAATTTGTGGATGATACCATTGTTTTTCTTGATGCGAAGCGTGAACATGTAGATTCTCTTAGGTATTTACTTCTATGTTTTGAGCTAAACCCGGGCTTAAAAATCAACTTTGTTAAAAGTTGTTTGTTTGGATTATCTCTCGTTGAAGACATTGATGAATTTGCTAATATGTTGGGGTGTAAGAGGTCAAAATTTCCAAGCATTTATCTAGGTCTTCCTTTGGGTGATAAAGGTAGTGGCACTCAAAAGTGGGAGAAGATTATTGAATCATGTTATTCGAGATTTTCCTCTTGGAACGGGAGAATGATATCAAGAGAAAGTAAGTTGACTCTCATCACAAGTGTTTTGGCTAGTTTTCCCATTTATTATTTATCAATCTTTCTTGCACCATGCTCCGTTACAAATAAGATTGATAAGATAGTAAGAAATTTTCTTTGGGACGATGATTTTAACAAGAAAAGAGTCCATAATGTCGGGCTGACTATAATCGTAAAGTCTAGAGAAGGTGGTGGACTTGGAATCCAGAAGTCTAAATACATGAACTCGGCGCTTCTCAAAAAATGGTGGTGGAGATTTGGAACGGAAAAGAATGCTTTTTGGAGAAAGATAATTGTGGGAAAATTTGGAGAATCATCAACCGGTTGGGAAACACTTCAACCGAAAGGGCCAAAGGGATGTAGTGTGGCACAATATTTATAATGAGCTCGAGGATTTTAAC
Organism: Papaver atlanticum; assembly: GCA_023531105.1. NCBI lineage: Eukaryota > Viridiplantae > Streptophyta > Magnoliopsida > Ranunculales > Papaveraceae > Papaver > Papaver atlanticum. The sequence continues at coordinate 1,244,597 of JAJJMB010005117.1, forward strand.
AAACATGTGAAATTTAAGATCGGTGCGGGAAATGAAATTAGATTTTCGGAAGATTTTTGGATTGGAGATGTCGTCTTATGCAATAGATTTCCATTGCCTTTTGAAGCTTCTAGAACAAAAGGGAAAGTGGTTGCTAGGTTATATGAGATCTCAAGTAATGGCATCCAATGGAAGTTCATGTCTCGAAGAAGATATTCTCAAGTTATAATGAGGGAGATTTCACCCATAAACTCTTTACTAGAAGTGGTGAATATTCAAGAAGGAGACGTAGACTCTAGATTGTGGATGGTGGATAGAAACAATACGATTGATGCTTATACGGTTAAATACGGGTTTGATTCTCTTTGTGACCAAGGCAACATTAGCTTCCTAAGTGAGATTATTTGGAGTCGACATTATCCGTACAAAGTAAACTTTTTTCTATGGCTTCTATACCATGAAAGGTTGATGACGACGGACAAACTTATTAGAAGGGGCATGGATGTGGATAGGGTGTGCCGGTTTTGTGAAGAAGAAGATGAAACAAGTGCCCATTTATTCTATGATCGTTGGCGAACAAAGAGAATTTGGGACTATTTTGCCGAAGGATGCAATTTCAATTGGAACTACAGTAGTAATATTTCCACAACTATGAAAACTTGGAAACATGATTGGGGTGATGAAAGACTTGACCGTATATGGAACAATTTACCGGTTGCAATATGGTGGTGCATTTGGAAACAAAGGAATGATAGAATCTTCAATCACAAAAAGAGGAACTTGGAAAGTCTAATTAGAGATATTAAGATTCAAGCCTATTTTTGGGCGAAGTCTAACACTAAAATGTTGGGGTTGACGGCTAACATGGTGATAGCTTTATGAGACTCGTATTTCTATCGGACGCTTTGAGTTGGATATGAGACGTTTGGTGGTTATTTTCTTATTATTCTCACTTGGATTTTTGTTCTTTGTTCTTTTCTTTGGGTGATCGATTTCAATCTCGGTCTCCTTTTTCTTGTGTCGGTTGTATTTATTGGGTTGAGGAACCTCCCTTAAGTACCTATTGTTCAATGAATTTTTCCTATTGACCGATCAAAAAAAAGATATATTAAGAAGAAAATCGTGAAATCTTGGGTGTAATGACCAGTCCCTCCATCGATACTGTCCCCACTTAGCCACTGCGGTTATCCGGCAGTGTGGGGTTTTCAACGGGCATCACTGCGGTTATCTAGCAACAACTTCCCGGAAGGTCACCCATCCCTGGATTGCTCCCGCCCGAGCACGCTTAACTGCAGAGTTTTCTGCCAACTCTGAAGCCAATTGTGCTGAAAAGGCCCCGGTATAATGTAGACGTTCCTTGTCTCCTATGAGAGCAGTATCTGGCATAATCCCCCAGCATACCCCCCACCCGAGCACAAGCGAACTACCCCTAGTTGTATCCCAACTAACACCTATATTGTTCCCACTTACCCACTACGTTTATCCAGCTGTGTGGGATTTTTAACGGCACTACTGCGGTTATCCAGCAGCAGCTTCCCGGGAGGTCACCCATCCCGTGACTACTCCCGGCCGAGCACGCTTAACTTAGAAGTTTTTCCCACAACTCAATCAAGTATACTCACCAGGCCTCGGTGTTAGGAAAGGACAAACCATTACCTATATTTCATTCGGCCAACCACTGCCGAAATCGGGTATTACAATACCACCACCTTAAATTGGAGCCGTCCTCGGCTCCGGAATATATATACAAGCCCAGATCTCTGATGTTCCCTGCCCCTTATTAGAGCAGTACCTAACATATCCCGTCCAGCGTACTCTCTCACCCTCGGAAGGTGAACCATCGTCGGCTCTGATACCATTTGTAATGACCCGTCCCTCCACCGATACTGTCCCTACTTAGCCACTGCGGTAATCCGGAAGTGTGGGGTCTTCAACGGGCATCGCTGCGGTAATCCAGCAGTAACTTCCCGGATGGTCACCCATCCCTGGATTGCTCCCGCCCGAGCATGCTTAACTGCAGAGTTTTCTGCCAACTCTGGAGCCAATTGTGCTGAAAAGGCCTCGGTGTTAGGAAAGGACAAATCATTACTTATATTCCATTCGGCCAACCACTGCCGAGTATCTGGGTATTACATTGGGGACACCTACTTTATCAAGAATTTGAACTACAACACTATAACTTCTTCATGTTATGTTTTTCATTACCCAGGCCCAGTTTGTTTGCATTTGAACGATTTTTTTGGGGACCATGTTTTTTTTTTTTTTGGAACATGATCTACTTAGGTCACCTTCCTTATACTTATAAGGGGTGTCCTAAAATTAGGAAATAACTAACATATCCTTTATCCTTGTTTAAATTATTACTAACTTAATCCCTCATAAACCTACTAACTTAATTAAAACTTTTACTCATATTCATAAACACAAAAACACAATCTTTTCTACTAACAAAATTTCATTTTAAACTTTTCTCTCATCCTTTTGTTTTCTCTTCTATTTTCATATTCGTTTTAAATCCGGATTTTAGAAATTTGTATATTAGAGGTACTTTCTAACTAACCCATGTCTTTTTTATACATTTTTGATTGATAAATTAAGGGAGTAGTAATCATAAAAATTGAAGTTGCAAGAGAAGTTCGGTTATGAAAAGATTAAGTATCTTTCAGCTTGTACAATTGATAAAAAGATTTTGGACCTCCGGTTATTAAGTTCTTAATGGACGGACCTACCATTAACTAGCCCATAATATTAGTACCTATTGGTAATTCCTACTAAAAAGAAACTAAGGTAGGTACCTCACAACCATAATTTTCTTTCAAAATACATTCCCTATCAAGTATCAAGCATTAGTTGCTGAAAAAATGTTGGGCTTAACCAAGAAAAGAGACAACATGCATCAAGGTGCAGCTTTTGCTTTAAAATTTTTAGTAGGACAATAAGATCCACTGTCAAACTCAAACACAAACTTCAACTTGTGTATTTCTTATGAACGATGTTTTGGGGACTATCCCAAAACAGTGGGGGACTACTTAGTTATTCAAATGTCCATCCTAAATTTTAAGGGGTGTCCTAAAAGATTAGGGAAGACTAATCTGCCCTTATCCTAATTAAGGTTATAACTAATCCTAATAACCCACTAATTTAACCACTACCCACTAATCTAATCCCCTAAATTAAAACCAAAAATCAGTTTCAAAACCTTTTCTTTTATTTTCTTCTTCTTCTTCTTCTTCTTCTTCTCCAACATCAACCAAGAAGTCCGATTCGAGTAAAATGAAAATCCGCAGGTAATTTCCTTCATACCCATTCCTTTTAATCGTTTTTTGTTGAAGAAATCGCTTAGAAATCATCAAAAACCATAGAAAATGGTAGTTACAGTATAGATTTCGGCTAGGAGAAATTTTGAAAACCCTAGATTTTGGTAACCGAACTTTCAATATGAAGAACAGTTCGGCCAAGTAGGAATTTTTAGGTAACCGAACTTTCTTTATATGGAAATTTGAGTTCGGTTTAGTCGATAAATTTATATAGGTAACCAAACTTTGATAAAATATAGTTCGGTTACTTCGCAATTTCTATGGGGTAACCGAACTTTGATCTGTCAACAACAAACTTGTAGTTCGGTGACTTCGCAACTTACACCAGATATTGCGATCTTGCCGAACTTGTTCTTTGGAATTTTCTATGGTATAGTTCGGCAACATAATTACTACACTCGACTAAACCGAACTACAAAGTTCGGTTAGCTATTCAATGATCGTGATTTGCGATCTTGCCGAACAAAAAGTTCGGTAACAAAGGGACTAAACTCGACTAAACCGAACTATTAACTGTATACTCTATAAAATTAGTTCGGCAACGTTTTCTGGAAAAAGATAACCGAACTCTCAAAAACCTCCATTAAAACAGAGTTCGGTTACCTGCGTATGCTGAAATGAGTAACCGAAATGCACATACAGGAGAGTTCGGCTACCTGTTTTGCAGAATTGCTAACCGAACTACTTTGACCTAGCCGAAATTTCTTTCTGAAATTTTCGATTTGGCCAATTTTTTGCACAATTCAAGCTACATTAACTAAATTTGAGCCATACATGAGTACCCATAACTTCATCTTCTGGTTGTGGCTGATAAAATTCATCATTTGGGTTCTTCCCTCTTTTTCTTCATCTTTTTTTCTTCTTCTTCTTCTCTCTCAATAATTCTGATTCTAACAAAACTATCCTATTAATAACTCACTAATCACTAACTAATCAGTAATTAATCATTACACTAACACTAACTAATTTAATTACCAAGGGTAAATTTGGTATTTAATTTTTTTTTAGATAAGGGGTGACCCAAAATTACTTCAAATATCCACCCCCAAAATGGAAGAGTAGTCCCCAAAACATTGTTCTTTCTTATGCCGGCATTCCGTAAGATTAGGACAGTGGCGTAGGAAAATAAACATGTAAAGAAATTACCCATAGCACAGGGGCATAAGAAATCCAATCGTTAAGTACACCCAGAGAGAAGTATACACGCCACACAAAATGCAAATGCATTGTAAAAAATCAACTATTAATATAAACACCTACGTAACGAATATAAACATGAGTATCAAATGATATAAAATCAACTATTAATGAGACAAAATCTAAAAACAAATAGGTCAACTAATAGTGGGACGGAAGAAGTATACATTAACTGAGACGTGCTGATAGAAGAATCTCTAAGAGAACGTTATCCTTCACCACTGTCTTGTGCTTAACCTGCACTGCTTAGTTAACCCGCATCAATAAGATCCTACTATGATACGCTGTTAATAGGATGAATTTCTTAGACCATTCAGGCAGAATTAGGTACAACACTTCTAAAGCCCAATAGATAGATAAATTTTCGTCTAAATAATAATCATGTAGAAAAATCAGTCTTCCTTAATAGCCTTTCCTTCATCGCCTTTAAGAAAACGAGAAAACCAGATTGCAGAAGATTTGGGATGCCGGCGGAGTCTATTCTTGTAATCAACATAAACCAATCCAAAACGCTTGGTGTAGCCTTGAGCCCATTCAAAGTTGTCCACGAAAGACCATGCAAAGTACCCCCTCACGTCCACTCCATCCCTGTCCATGTAATGAGTTAGATAGTTTCTTTTCAGGTCTCCTTTAGTATATATCTAATTGGTTTTCACTCAGCCTGTCAAGAATACAAAGTCTTTTTACAGACAAGTGCAAATTTGAGTTACATGTTTAATTGATCCAATGATTATAAGATAACTCAGCATAGCTTCCTAGGCAGTTGCCTAATGTAATTTGGAGTAATGGTGCCTATCTCAGATATTAAGTCGGAATAAGTCTAAAAAGAAGTTGATAAATGCATAATAGAATGAGAGGGAGGGAATGGTAAGGAGTTACTTGATTGCTTGGGCTACTGCAGCAAGGTACCCCTTGAAGTAGCCAACTCTCTTTGTATCATCTAGCATCTCATGGAGAAGAGCTTTTGGATCTTCTTCATCATCCATTCCTATAAATTGCACAAGGTGGGGTTAATACTGGATAACGACACATGAGCATATAAATACATGAATCTTCAAAGGTAATAACGGGATATCTGTCCATACCGTTCTCAGTAACATATATCTTAGGGTTGTGATATTTATGTGCAACGTAATTGAGTAAACTACGGATCCCCCAAGGAACTATGTAAAGCCATTCTGATGCAGCCTGGTATAGAGGAAATTTTTACCAAATTAAATTCAAAGAAAAGCTGAATGCATGTGTGATAAAGAGAACTAACTTAATTTTTTATACCTTCTCACCAATAAGCTCACCCCCTGGATATTCAACTGCTCACAGAAGGAAGTTAGAAAGCAGAGTTTATTAAGCATTAGTGAGAAAAAAAAAACATTTAATAAAGTGTTTTACCAATTCTTTCCATTTGTTGAGCGTCGTAAAAATGCCCAGATTCAGGGCTTGTTGTTACATGGGCAATTAACCTTGTTGTATAGTGATTTATACCCAAGAAATCCACTGAGTTTCTTAACAACTCTCTATCTTCATCTGAGAACTTTGGAAGCAGATCTCCAAGTCTCTCACGCATGGCTTCAGGATAGTCCCCAAAATATATTGGATCCAAATACCATCCGAGCTGAAAATAAATACGCGTTGCTGCAGCAATTTTATCCTCATTCTTATCCGAAAAAGCCTCTGCCCATTCACAATCAACTACTATGCCTATTTCGCCTCCTTGCTGAGCCTACAATACAGAAAATATAAGCTGTATAATTATGAACATGATGAATGGCGACTGCGGTACTATAATGAGACAATAATTTAGTACTCCAAGGCATTCATGTCAGAAATATTAATCATGCGGCAGTTGAATGAACTAAAGTTCTTTTTGCCATATTTTTCTGCATCACAGAGGCTCTAATTACCTACTAAAAACCAGCCTTAATTTTTTTTATTTTTCATTATGCACAGTCACACCATGATCATACTATAAATCCTCTATAATGTATAATTTCACTGTAACAGTGAAATTGAAGAGGAAGAGTAATGTCTCTTTGGTATCTAATTGTTGCAATTGTTAGCATGTTTTTTCGTTTTTGAATTTTCATAAGAGCCCACACATATAAAGGGATATCAGACATTAATCAGAATATACAAAAGCACATATCGAAGAAACACCTTAAATTTTTGCTTGTATATGGAAAAAGCTGCAGCATGAGCGAGAAGTTGATTGTGTCCAGCCAAATATGGTTCAGTAGAAGAATTTTCACTTCTTCCAGGAGCAAATATCCCAGTACCATATCCATTTACCGAAGTTTGTAGAGGTTCGTTTAGTGTGATCCAATGTTTCACTCGATCCCCAAATCTCGCAAAGCAGGTCTCAGCATATATTGCAAAATATTTTCTGGATATTCCCAAAGAAAGTGTGACATCCACTCATTAGTTTAAAGATACACTGAAATGGATTTGCGAACCGGCAATATGATGTTATCATCAAACTTACACAATTTTTTCGGATAACCATCCTCCAACTGACTCTTCAAGATGATTAGGTAGATCCCAATGATATAACGTTAAGTACGGCTGCATACCTGCAGAACAAATGATATTCAACTAAGCAGGGTAATCATAAATAGAAGGGACAACCTAGGTATAAACAATGACCTTTATCAAGCAGAGCATTAATGAGATTGTTGTAGTAGGTAATTCCTTCCTCATTGACTTTCGTTCCCAAACCATCTGCACTTATAAAAAGAGACCCAGATTTAGTTCCACAAAGGATTTCAACGTTGAAATGAATGAAGAATCGAATAAGAGTGAGATTCTTTTACTGCACACTTCTCATAAAACAGCAACATTTAAATTTGATAGGATAACGGATCAAATACCAGGGAAAATACGAGACCACGACACAGAAAAGCGGTAAGCACCAAATCCCAACTTGGACATTAGTTCAACATCTTCCTGTTTGATAAATGAAATCCATGATGATGTAAATTAGATGTGCCAGCAAGAATAAGGATTCTTACAAACAATTACTCACCATCTTCAGTATAATCAGGATTTCCGTAAAATACAAGTATGTTTTATGAACTGGTAACATCCCCAGTGGATAGTAATACCAACTAAGCATGTTCTTGCGACAGAGTTCTACGGATGCAGTCAACATAACCCAAAAAACAAAAACTTTGCAGTGTATTGAAACTTCATCCATAAGAACTCATTTTCTTTTAGAAGGGGAAATGGATATAACTCCAAGAATATATCTTTTAACAGCATATAATAAACCAGAAAATCAAAAATTCACAACATCCACCTGAAATCGCAAGATTTGGATCTAACTATGAATAAATCAATTCTTAGTTTTCTTCATAAAGGGCATTTAGCAAGCAAAGACAGAACTTCCTAACATCATAAAGATAACACTTGAACACCTTTGGACAGCAATCAAATTCATAAGTAAAATACAATACCTTGTAGAGATGATACTGATCCACTGCAATGTCCCCATTACTTCCATCTATGATTTTTCCTGATAAACATTTAAGATTCTGTTAAAACGACCATGGAAACATTGCTGCTAAATGCCAACAACAAGACAGTCACAGTTGTGCTCGAAATGGTCTCACACACCTTTCGTGTGTGTGAAAACATCCCAAATACTATCACCCCTGCCACCTTCATTATTGGCTCCTTCAACCTGCAAAAACACAACAAACTTAGGGCCGGTCTATCCTAACACTTCAATCTTACGATGTAAAATTTGGGTCCTCCAATAATATGTTAAGCCAAAAAGGTTCATCTCCATCCAAATGAGTCCTTGGTGCATTATAATATCCTCATGCTAACTGATCAAATCCAATATTCTCTAACAAAAGTTGTTTTGCTACCAACGACCTGACTTCGAAACTTGTCATTCCCATACTTCTTACCGACCGCTAAAAAAAGAATAAAGATGATCCAAAAGTATCCCACTGCCAGCACTGGTATACCCCCAAAGAGCCGAGAGTTCAAAACACAGACTCAAGGAACAAATGCTTTCTCAAAGTGACATTAACAAAGTTAACTTTCCACATGTTCATTACAATGTTAAATTTCCTCAATCTAAGAATCGAAGTGCAAGTAACTATCATTAAGCCAGTGAATCATACAATCTAAGAATACCAATTTTTTTTGCTGAAATAAAGAATGGGCAAGACTCGAATAGCTTTACAAGAGGGGAAAATACAAAGTGGGTCAGTAATAAAATCAAACAAGTTCATGGCTATATAACAGATTCCTTAATACCTTTCAATTTTTTTGATGTAAAAAAAAGTTCATTTCCTCATGTAATAATCAGTAAAAATCACAAAAGTATCAAATTTGAGCTAAAATAAAGAATGGGTTAGACTCAAAAAGTTCCAATTTTTTTTTTTTTTTTTTTTTTGATTGTAATGTTTGTGGTTACCTGATAAGCAGAAGTTGCAACACCAAATACAAAGTCAGGAGGGAAATCTTTACGCGAAACAACACTAGGAATTTCTTCATCCATGAAATTTGTTGCCATTTGATGGAACAAAATGTGATCAGTGAAAAAAGACTGACAATGGGGTTAGAAAGAGTGAGCAACTGTGTTGTGGTTTTAGAGAGGAAGAAGGTGGAAAGTGAAAAATCTTTTTCAAAATGACCAAAATGTCCTGTAATAATATTTTTGGAAGTTCTATTCCAACCCAACCACAACTTTTTCATTTCTTTCTTTAAGAAATGTTATGCGAGTGAGAGCAAGTTATTGAAAGAAATCGACAAACAAATACATTGCATTGTTTTTGTAGAAAACTAGAAATTAACACTTCAATCCAACATGATCTTGTCAGCATAGACGTTTGCTTTTGAAACTGTCCGCATCATATCAAAAGGGACAGTCTAATTGTGCGTCTTTCTGTAGACAACATTCAAAACCCCAGATCTAAGAATGGTGAACCGTTTTTGGAAATCGGGTCTTACCTGAACAACCATGAACCATTGCTACACTTGTGTCACCTATGATGGACTGGCTTTTCTATTTTGCTCTACATTTAAATGTGCATTGCACTTTGGGAGTTGAGGTGTAAACAGAGTGTAGGATAAAAACAAACTACAAATGTCACAAATTGGGTGTAAATAATGATTCTTCTCCCTGCACAGGTCTAAGAAATCCTGAAACTTTGAGACGGAAAGAACAAAATCTTTTCTGGTGATACTTGTCTGCCCAGGTGCTGGACAAAATTTGCTTTCAAAAACAGCTTTTTGTTTAAGCATTCTTCCCCTATACCAAAATATGCTTAACCAGAAAACAAAAATAAAATAACTAGAACACCGCTGCCACGGTGGGAGGGCCGACTGAAGAAAAACGAAACACCGGTGTAATGAGACCCGACTTTCTGTTAAGCATGTTTTCCCTATGCATAGGGGAAACATGCTGTTTCGTTAAAAGAACAACATGTTTCCCCTATGCATGTTTCCAAATCCACGTGTTAAAAGAACAATGGGATTTTCTGTTAAGTATTAGTGAAAACATCAGGCAACCTTGGTTAGTAATAGGTGATTTGAACTTTCATATGCATGAATTATCTGAAGCTGTTAATTTTTATATTGAAGATAGGTATGTTCAAGACAAGGTGAATATCTGTGGCCTTATGGATATAGGTTACGGTGGTAAACATTACACTTGGACTAGTAATAGTTTTGGAACTGGCAGAAGAAAGTCTAGAATTGACATGGCTATAGGTAACATCTATTGGTGTAGCTCTTTTCCCCAAGCTAAGCTTACACACTTAGTTCAGGCTGGTTCTGATCATTGTCCTATTTTATTAATTACACAAGTTCTTAGTAGAAATACCTGGAGGCCATTTAATTTTTTTGCCATGTGGATGAAACACTTTGCTTTAAAACTCAATTAACCATAGCATGGGCTACTAATGTTTCTGGATTTGCAGGTTTTCAACTGATTGCTAAGCAACATAGTACAAGGAAAAGACTTTCTCACTGTAATAAAATTGAGTTTGGAGATATTGATAGAAATATAAATAACTTACAAACTCAACTTGAGACAGCTCAAAATGATCTTATTTTTGTTTCTCAGCATGATAACATTGTTACTCTCACTAGAAAACTAGATGAATGGTTTAACATTAAGGATGAGTTTTATAAACAAAAATCTGGTGACACCTTCATTACTGATATGGATCAAAATACCAAATATTTTCACACCTTGGTTAATAGAAGAATGTTTAGGAAAAATATTGACTGCTTATGTGATGATAATGGTGTATGGTTTAATGATAGTGATGATATTGCAAGTATGCTTGTTAAACATTTTGAGCAGGTAAGTAAAACTTCTAATCCTAAGTTTACTGATACCACTTTTGACATCATCCCTACTATTATTACTGCTCAAGATAATTCTCAGCTCAATAGAATACCTTCTAGTGATGAAATCTTTGAAACTATTAAGCATATGAATGCTTGGGGTTCACCTGGACCTGATGGTTTCCAACCTGGCTTTTACAAATACAATTGGGATATTGTTAGGCAAGATGTTACTAATGCTATTCAAGGTTTTTTTGAAACAGGTTTCATGCCAACTGCTTTCAATAAAACTTATCTTAGTTTGATACCTAAGACTGATAATGCTACTAAACCTGTGGATTTCAGACCTATAGGTTTGTGTAATACTATTTATAAGGTTATCTCTAAGATCATGGCAGATAGAATTAAACCCCACTTAAAACATCTGATCTCTCCTTATCAAGCTGCTTTTGTACCAGGTAGAGATATACATGACAACATTATTGTGGCTCATGAGATGATTCACTCTATGAAGCACAAAGAAGGGCATAGTGGTACTATGGCCTTAAAACTTGATCTTTCTAAAGCCTTTGATAGAATAGAATGGCCTTTCTTTCTAGGAGTTCTTAGAAGTTTTGGTTTTGATGAGAAATTTTATGGCTATATAAATCAGTGCATCTCTACTACTCACATTTCTGTTCTCTTAAATGGTTCTCCTACTCATGGTTTTAACTCATTTAGAGGCATTAGACAAGGTGATCCCTTATCACCTTATCTTTTCATTCTCTGTATGGAATTCTTATCTAGGCTGTTATTAAATGCTGAAACTAATCATCAAATTTCAGGAGTTAAAGCAGCTAGGAATGCTCTAGGTATTACCCATCTAATGTTTGCTAATGATATTCTTATCTTTCCTCAAGCTGATATGCACAATATTGCTGGTATTATGAATACTCTTGTATATTTTGGTAGTGTTTCTGGTCAAATGCTCAACTTGAATAAGTCAAGTGTTTATTTTAGTCATAATCTTAGTCCTAGTACTAAAGAAATTCTTGCTAGAGAACTCAAAATGACTGAAATGGAGGATAGTGATACCTATTTAGGAGTCACTTTGTTGTTAGGAAGAAACAAAACCAAAGCTTTTAAGCCACTGGTTCAATCCTTTGGTTCTAGACTTAAGACTTGGAAAGGGAAAACTATGAATCATTATGCTAGAACTGTTATGGTTAAACATGTTCTAAATGCTTTACCTACTTACCAGATGGGTTGTTTTAGAATTCCTAAAACCTTGATTGATCAGATGGATGCTATTCAAAAACATTTCTGGTGGGGACATAGTAGTAATAGAGGCCTTTGTTTGATAGGATAGAATAATCTAAGTATTCCTAAGTCTTTAAGTGGTCTGGGCTTTAGAAACCTTGAACATTTTAACACTGCTATGCTAATTAAATTGGCATGGAAAGCTTGTAATGATGACAGTTCCCTCTGTATGCAAATTGTTAGAGCCAAATATGGTAAAGATGGCAGTTTACTCCATCTAGATAAATTAAAATATAATTCTTCTTGGCTTTGGAAAAGTATTTACTCTGGTATTTAGGTTGTGCAACAATACTCTATGTGGATAGTTCAGTGTGGCACTAAAATTAACATTTGGCTTGATAATTGGATTATTGGTTTCAATAGTCCACCTGTCCCAACTGTGGGTCTTTCTAGCCTATTTATCTTACACTTTAGTTTGTGATCTATTTCTACCTGGTACTAGAATCTGGAATGAGCATCTTTCTGTTCTATCTTTAATCAGGATACCTCAACTGCTATCCTAAATATGCATATTCCTTCTACTGGTGAAGATTATCTGATTTGGAAAACTGACAGAAAAGGTAATTTCACTGTAAAGAGTGCTTACAATACTCTTTGTGCTAATTCTGTTAACAGTTCCATTGCTGGTGATAACATACCTAAAGAGGTTTGGAAACAACTCTGGCACTATAAAGTTCCTCATAGAGTATAACTTTTTTTCTGGAAATGCGTAAAAAATATTATTCCTGTTAGAGTCAAACTTGGTAGTTATAACCCTGAAGTAGAACCCCATTGTAAGTTCTGTAACCATTGTCTTGAAACCATTAACCATTTGCTGGTTGAGTGTGATTCTAAATCCATATGGAATGCTTTAAATGTTGATATTATTGCTGATACTCAGCAGTTTAATACTTTCCAGTCTTGGGTAATACCTTGGTTCATTGCAGGTGAAGAACTCCAGAATAGTTACAGAAATGAGAATTATGTGATTAAGCTAATGTGTACTATCTGGTATATTTGGAAGGACAAGTGCAATCTCATTTTTCAGGATGTTGCTCCTAATAAGAACAGTACTCTCACTAGGATATAACATTTAATTCAACATTGTAATTATGTTGTTGTTTCTACTAATGTTAACAGACAATGCAGTACTCTCATCAAGGAATGGATCCCTCCAGAGGAAGGATTTGTTAAGTTGAATATAGATGCTTCATATCTGACTGAAACTAAGAAAGGTAACATTGGACTAATTGTGCGTAATCATGCAGGAAATGCAGTAGGTGTTAATGGCTTTCAACTGGAGGAAGAAGTGGATGCAGATGTGGGAGATGAACATTTTGAATGCAAAGCACTAGTCATGGCAGTAGAATGGATGGAGGAATGTGGTTATAACAAAGTTATCTTTGAGATGGATTGTGCAAATGTGGTGAACTCTATTAACAGTGGAGAAACCCAAGTGCACTGGTTTAATCAACATTTTATTTCAGCAATCAAAAACAAGTTTTCGAGTCCGAATTTGTGCACCCCCTAAAAACCGAGGTGCACGTTTCGGCTTTGCTTATTGGTCCGCAGAGTTTCGTTAAACCACTCTCTTTCTCATATTTATTAACTTTTATAAATTTTTTTGCGAACTAGTCATAAAAACTCAAGGTGACCAAACTTGTGGTACAAAAACCTCATTCAAATGTTGGGATCCATTAAAACTCCATTTTAAACAAAATTGATACAAAACCCCCAAATTTCAAAATTGGTTTCATCAAATTCTATGATGTTTCATCAAATTTTATGATGAAACCAAAAATTGGTTTCATCAAATTCTTTGGGGTTTTTGTGTTACTTTTGTTTTGATGGGGTTTTTGTGTTACTTTTGTTTTGATGGGGTTTTTGTGTTACTTTTGTTTTGATGGGTTTTTTGTGGATGGATAGTGACACCTTCGGGGTTATAACTCGCGAACCAATTAATTATTTGTTTGGAAACTAAAAAGTTCAGTACTCTGCTGTGCTGTATGACTCTCTCGGCCATCGATCTCTCCATCGTCTCTCCCAAAATGCCTGGTTGATTCTCCAACTCCCTTAATCGATATGTTTGATTAATCAAACTCACCATTCTTAATATTCCTTTCATGAACAACTAAATTCAATCCATGAAACTTAAAATACCTATATATCAGCTTTGATTTTCTTCTGAAGTATAAAGTCAAGAACATCTCAATTGTTTAATATCTATTGTTTTCTCCAGAAGTCCTTCGTACCATTATCAATTCTAGAATTAAGGTTGTCAATGGATACCCGAATATCCGCTATCCGTTCGAGTTCGTTCGAATCGTTAGGATATTATCCGACATTTCGGATATCGGTATCGGTATCGGATAATCTTATCGGATATTTACCTATTAATGGAACGGATACGGTTGTGTCAGTATCCGACGGATAATTATCCGTATCCGATAGTGGGGGTATATATGTAATTTAAAAGAATAGATATACCTACCCTTTAGGTTAATCTCATCTTCACTCTTCAGTCATTCAGTTTTCAGAAACCCGAGTTACTCTCAATCTCTCAGGCAGCACTGAAGACGACTGATTTTTCTCCAAATTCATCAACATCTCCTCCTCCAAAGGCCAAATCCAACACAGTAAGTTTGATTCTTACTTTGTTTGATTTAAGCACAGGATTGTTGTTTGATTTTGCATTTTGTTAACATCTGATCCTTAATTTCGAATTTTAGGGATTGATTCAAGTGAAGTTCTCTTCAACAAAGTTTTCTCTATCTCACCAATCTTTCAGATATTTGAGCAGGTGTTTATACAGTAAGGTATTCAATCTTTCACTCGAATCTCTCAAGTTAGGGTTTTGGATTTTATTGAAGTTGCGATTTAGTGATAAACGAGAAGAAATTAAAGATTGGGTTTGGTGATTTGAGGATTATAAATTGATGTTTTGAACTAAATTTAGAGAAAGAAGTGAGATTTATTTTAAATTTATTTGAAGCCTAATTTTTTTCTAGTAGTGATTGAGAGCTTAGTTGAATTTATTTGTTTCAACATCTGAAAACCTTGTTTATCTTGTCTTTGATATTTTGTTTGATGTTTTGATAACTCATAGTTGAGTTAGGAGTTCCTTTTGTTCAATAACTTCTCTGATTCTTTGTTGGTTTTACTGTAGATCAGTGCCAATGTCAAATATAGCATCCAATAATGTTGGCACACCCAATTCCTGCACTCATAACAACGAAGCAAGTGCATCATCATTGAGAAAACGTCCCCAACCTGAACCAGAAGCAGGGAATCCCCAACTAGAATCAGAAGCAGACAATACTACAAAGGGTACTGTACAGACAAATGAGGGAATGAAAAAACTACGTCCATTAAGATCAACAGTATGGGATGAATTTAAAAGGGTATTTCAGAAGAAGACTTTGCCAGATGGGAAGGTGGAAGAGGAAGTTATAGCAGTATGCAATCACTGTCAGTTTAAAACTCCTGCGCAGAGTTCAAAAGGAACAACCCACTTGAGGAACCATTTAAAAGTCTGCAAGGAAAAACCTGAGAATCAACCTGGTCAAAGAAAAATAACTTCCGTGATTACACGTAACCAAGGTACAAAGTTAGCTAATTGGAAATTTAATCCTGAAGTTTCCAGAGACCTTCTTGCTAAAATGATTGCAAAGCATGACTTACCTTTTAATTTGGTTACCTATCCATATTTTCGAGAGTTTGTGAAGTCTCTCAACCCGTCGGCCAAGATACTTGGGAGGAATACAACTCGAGAAGACATTATGAAGATTTATGCTGTGTTTAAAGCTGAGTTACAAAGAACTTTAGATTCACTAAATTCTAAATGCAGTCTCACGACTGATATGTGGACATCTAAGCATACACGGGATGGTTATTGTTGTGTTACATGTCATTATATAGATGATGATTGGAAGTTGCATAAGAGAACACTTGCACATGTTTTGGTGCCATGTCCACATACGGGTGAAGTTTTGGGAGAAGCTATAAAAAACATAGCTTTGGAGTGGAATGTGGATAATAAATGGTTTGCTTTGGTTGCTGATAATCTTTCTGCTAATAATGTGATGATGGGTAGACTCAAGGACTGGCTTAATAGCAAGGGATCTTTGGTTCTTCAAGGGAGTATGTTTCTAATGCGGTGCAGTTGTCATATATTACATTTAGTTGTGCAAGATGGAATGACAGTAGCTGCAGGCTTTATAGAAAAGATTCGTGAATGTGTCAAGTATGTCAGGTCTTCACAAGGTAGACAAGAGAAATTTGAAAGTGCATTGCTGCAAATGAGACTTCCTATACGGTATGTATCTATAGATGCAGACAATAGATGGAACTCTACTTATCTTATGCTAAAGAGTGCTATTGAGTTGCGCCAAGGATTTGTGCGTTTAGCAGATTTAGATAATAGTTTCAAGTGTTTACCGAATTCATAAGAGTGGGAACAAGGAATAGTTATATGCAGGTGTTTGGAAGTGTTTTATGATATTACAAAAAAACTTTCAGGGGTTAAATATCCAACAACCAACATGTACTTTCTAAGTGTTTTTCAAATCAACTTTAACATTCGAACATGGGAAAGGAGTACCCACAGTTATATTAGAGAAATGGCAAAGGAAATGAGAAAGAAATTTGACAAATATTGGAGTACAAGTAATTTGTTGATGAGTATTGGGATGGTTTTAGATCCACGGTATAAGGCGCGGTTGGTAGAGTTTACTTACAAGAAATTGTATGGTGACACGCTATGCAGATCAAAAATGGAGGTTTTTCGTGGAGATTTGGATACTCTTTTTTCAGCGTATGAGTCTCAAAGTGGTTCTGTTCCTGATTATTTTATCAACTCCTCTACTGGTGAAATACGGTCATCTAACCTTGCGAATACTCAATCTCCTTCAAAATATGAAATTCAACTTGAATTCAAGGAGTATATGATGCAAGATTGTGTTGCTGATGTTCATAAGTCAGAGCTGCAGAAGTACTTAGATGATCCATTGCTTGAAGAAGGCGACGATGAAACTTACTTTGATTTATTGATGTGGTGGAAGAATCATGCGCCTACGTACCCAACACTTGCCAAAATTGCTCGAGATGTCTTGGCTGTTCCGGTGTCAACTGTAGCATCAGAATCTACCTTTAGCGATGGCGGTAGGGTACTTACAACACATAGGAGTTCACTAGCTCCAGAAGCTGTTCAAGCCTTACTTTGCTTAAGTGATTGGTTGCCTGATCTTATAGGTTTCATCTCTAACTTACTTATATTGGTGAATCATTTATAGATATCCTTGTCTCGCAAATTAATAATTTTTTTTTGTTATTTCAGACGATGACAATGAACAAGCTTAGCTGGAGGAGTAAACTCAGTCAATGCAGACAATATCTTTTTGAATTTTGCATCCCTTGCATGTACTGCAGGTATGAGGCTCTGACTTCTGTAGATGATGTCCTAAATGTTGAATTAATGAGTTGCCTGTAGAACCTAGAACCTAGAAATGTTGAATTAATTGAGCTCTGTATTTTTGTTGAACCTAGACTGGATGTCTGATTAATGTAACAACTGATTCCCCAACATATGTTTATGGGAAGCAGAAATTTATTGTTTTGAGATGAATAAATGCGGCATTCTTTCAATTTATTGTGGTGCAATTGTTAGTAGGGAAACACTAAGTAGGCAAAGAATACTAAAAACATTGATTACAGTATTACACTTCCGTTTGCATCTCTATTGTGTATAAATGTAGAGCATCTATTTCCTTCTATTGTGTATGCGATTTGGTATGTTCCTATATGAGCTCTGTGAAATCCTGCCGGTGCAAGCCTGCAAGGGGATTTTGATTATCTCCCTTCTTGAGTTATATGTTTTGAGTTTACTTGTCATAGTGATACAGCAGGCTACAGCCGCTATCTTGCGCTAATGTAGTTTACTACTCTTGACAATTGCAACCGTAGATTGAGATGATGTTAGATTAGTTCTCCAGCTCACCATTGATCTTCTTGCATCGATATACAGTTTGGAAATCGATATACAGTTTGGAAAAGCCAATTACAAACTAACTTATTTCATCGTTTTGCAGGTAGAAGATAGAACACGTAATGGAAGTAGAGAAAAAGAATTGGAGGAAGGATCAACTGACCAAGGACAAGGAATTTCAAACTTTTTGTATATCCTTGTTTTTCTTTTGTATGAACAGCAGAACAGTTTTTCAGTTGTTCTTTGATCTGTACTTATTCAACTGTTACCCAGTTTTAAAACCTTTAATCAGTTCTTTTATTTACTTTTTGATTTTATTATCGGTAACGGATATTACCGTTACTCTTAACGGAACGGATACGGAATAAGAATTTCAATATCCGTCGGGTGTTATCGGATACCGGATATCCGGTAAAATTAATGGTAACGGATGCGGTATAGCCATTATCCGTTCCGATAGCTACCGTTGACAGCCCTATCTAGAATGTTCAAAATCTTAGGGTTTCATATTATTTTGAAGTGGTGAATCTGAGTTTTGACTGAATTTTATGTCTGATGAAAAGAATTCAGCAGTTAAAAAAACGTCCAAATCAAATACAATATTCACAATTTTCATATAAAATCTCCACTAATCCACTAAAAGTTTCAATTACTTGTATGGGAGGAGGTCCAAGAACATTTTCCGGTGCTTGTGAAGTATCAAAAGCAAAACAATCACTTAAAACTAGATTTTGCGGCAACAAATTTCCGAAATGCAAAACAGGGCAGAACTTAGAGCTGCCGACGAAGAAGAGGTGTTATAAAGAAGATCAGTAGTTAGGATTCATGAAAATCTTTATTATATTTTGTTTTTAACAAAATTTCAGGAAAAGAGATAAATAATTTGGGGGATTTTGTGTTTCCCCCTCAAAAGAGATACCTATTTTGCATTACCCCCTTTTTAAATCTCTAATTTGTAAAACTTCCTATCTGTTAAGTCAGCTGTCACACACAGTTAAGTTAGCATGTGTGATGTTTACACGTGAGCAAGTGAACATATAACTTCTTCGTCTTCTCCTTTCTCTCTTCCGGTGTCCCTTTTCTGCAATTTCTTCTCCTTCCCTAAACAAAATTGAATCCTTCTCCGAAATTCATTAGATTTGCTGTTTTTAGCTTAGATCACCGTCAGTAGTAACTGTTTCTCCCCCTCTTTTCATTTCAATTTGGGATTTGGGGTTTTTCAAAAAACAAACCCTAGAAATTTAATTAGTGAAATAAGAATGGTGTTACCGTCGATTGATGCGTAATTGAGTTCTGTCAGGATTGTAATGGGTTTGGGTTGAATTCTAATAAGTGGCAGCAAGCAAAGATTTCAATTGAGGAAAAACAAAGATTTTCCACCTGATTTTGGAGTTCTTTGTACATTGCACCCTAATCAAAGAAATGAAAACGGTGAAGTCATTATGGTTTTGGGGATTATGGTTTTGTATCAGTTTATAAGGATTTTATGTAAAATTTCAGTATGAATCGAGTTATCCAAGCTTGAGTTAGTTTTTGTTTAATTTTATTAAGATGGGTCTTTATGTTCCGAAAAATGAATGAGAAACTGTCCCTTCTCCGATTGAATTAGTTATCACTTGAGAATTTTTTGACTACTGAAATTGATTTCCGTTTGTAAGAGGGGATGCTGGTAATCGGAGTGAAGACGGAGGTGGTGGTCATGGAGGTGATGAAAGTGGTGATCGTCGATTTTTTTTAGGGTATTTTGGATTTTTATAATCATATATTATGACACTCACGTGTGCTGCACATGCACATTTAACTCGATAGTGACGGTAAAGTTAACCGAAAGGGGGTTTTGCCAATTAGGGATTTAAAAAAGGGGTAATGCAAAATAGGTATCTCTTTTGAGGGGGAAACACAAAATCCCCAAAAATAAATATAAAAATATAATCTGAAAAAGAGAGCGGTATCGTGGGATTTGGTCGACCAATAAGCAGAGCCAGAACGTGCACCCCGGTTTTTAGGGTGCACAAATTTGGACTCCAAGC
The DNA here is from genome assembly GCA_023531105.1 of Papaver atlanticum. NCBI lineage: Eukaryota > Viridiplantae > Streptophyta > Magnoliopsida > Ranunculales > Papaveraceae > Papaver > Papaver atlanticum. Next base: position 1,264,684 of record JAJJMB010005117.1, read on the forward strand.
TTTCCGGTAACAATTTTTGGTTTTGTAAGTTAGTTAATAGACTAGGTAATAGTGTGGCTCATGCACTAGCAAGAAAAGCTATACTTGAAGCTAAGTTTCTCTTATGATTCCAATTTTTCTCCAAATGTACTGAGGAAGACTATGTTTTTTACAATAGTCAATAAATCCACATTTTAGTATCAAAAAAATAAATAGAGGTGAGGATAAGGAAGGAAGTAGTTTTTAAGTATAAGGGTAATCTAGTCATTTCACTGGAAACAGGAGAAAATTATTGGACGAGAGAAATCCAATTTTTTAATGAAATTGAACATTTGTGTTAGGTTTCATTTGACAAAAAAATAACCATAAAAGGGACTCCCTCCCTTCAGGCCCTTCGGACCTTCCGGCCGGTCGGCCCAAAAATGGAGATAACTGTGCTTTAATTTTAATAAGGCATCACAACAAAAGATGACTGAATCTTATGCAGTTTGATCAAGTAAGCAACATTGAGAATCAAATGGCTCTGAGCCTCTGACGCACACGACATTAAAGCTGCGCGGATCTCCGCGTAACCCAACTGACCCAATCAAGTCATTATAGAGAGTTGAAAAAACTTGGAAAGATATAGCATCAACTCTTAAATTGTGAATCAGTCTTCCTTAATAGTCTTTCCTTCATCGCCTTTAAGAAAACAAGAAAACCAGAGTGCAGAAGATTTGGGGTGCCGGCAAAGTCCATTCTTGTAGTCGACATAAACAATACCAAAACGCTTGGTGTAGCCTTGAGCCCATTCAAAATTGTCCACGAAAGACCATGCAAAGTACCCCCTCACATCCACTCCATCCCTGTCCATGTGTAACGATCGATTTAGACAGTTTCTTTTCTAAGTTACTGACAAGTGCATGACAAAATGAGAGGGATTAGTAGGAACATGCATACTTAATTGCTTTGGCTACTGCAGCAAGGTACCCCTTGTAGTACCCAACTCTCTTTTTATCATCCAGCATCTCATGGAGAAGAGCTTTTGGATCTTCTTCATCATCCATTCCTACAAATTGCGTGAAATATGAGAGTTAGTACTGGATATCAACAGATGAGCATATAACTACACATATCACTGCTCTGTACCGTTCTCAGTAACGTATATCTTGGGGTTCTGATATTTCTGTGCAACATAATTCAGTAGTCTACGGATCCCCCAAGGAACTATGTAAAGCCATTCTGATGCAGCCTGGGATACAGGAAATTTTGAATCAATAAACGTAAACTTGAACAATAACTGAATGCATGTGTGCGAGAGAGAACCAGCTAGAGATTATCGATACCTTTTCACCAATAACCTCACCCCCTGGATATTCAACTGGCCATAAGAAGGAAGTCAGTAAACAGAGCTTATTAAGCATTTATAAAACATAATCATTTATCGAAGTGTTATACCAATTCTCTCCACTTGTTGATCCTGATAAAAATGCCCAGAGTCAGGGCTTGTTGTTGCATGAGCAATTAACCTTGTTGTATAGTGATTTATACCCACAAAGTCTACTGAGTTCCTTAAAAACTCTCTATCTTCATCTGAGAATTTTGGAAGGCGATCTCCAAGTTTCTCATGCATGGTCTTAGGATAGTCTCCAAAATATATTGGATCCAAATACCATCCAAAATGAAAATCCATACGCCTTGCAGAAGCAATTTTATCCTCCATCTTGTCCGAAAATGCCTCTGCCCATTTGCAATCAACTACTATGCCTATTTCACCGCCTTGCAGAGCCTATAATACAGGAGATATAAGCTATATAATGATAAATGGTGAAATTGATAATAACTATTGCTAAGGACGACTGCAATGATATACTAAGACAATATTTAGTACTCCAAGGCATATATATCAAAGAATATTAATCCCGCATCAGTTGAATGAACTGAAGTTCTTTTTACCATATTTTTTTCGGCATTACAGAGGCTCTAACTACTAATTGAACACATACAGTATTTTTTTTAATCCTTGTGCACGCTCATACTCATAATTGAGGTCATGATCATACTTTAACCGGTCAGTATTCGTGTAAGTTCACTATAAGAGGGAAATGAGAGAATGTTTTTTTGTTACAGCTTTCCTACGAGGCACACACAAATAAGTAAAATATTAGAAATTTAGCAGAAACATAAAAGTACATATCGAACAGATCACCTTAAACTTTTGCTTGTATATAGAAACAGCGGCTGCATGAGCCAGAAGTTGATGATGTGCAGCCAAATATGGTTCAGTAGAAGAATTTTCACTTCTTCCAGGAGCAGATGTCCCGATATCATATCCACTTAACGAAGTTTGAAGAGGTTCGTTTAATGTGATCCAATGTTTTACTCCATCCCCAAAATTCGCAAAGCAAGTCTCAGCATATATTGCGAAATATTTTCTGGATGATTCCCAAATAAAGTGTGGCATCCACTCTTAGTTGATAACTAAACAGAATAGATATGCAAACCATCAATACGATTTTAAACTTACACAATTTTGTCGGATAACCATCCTCCCACTGACTCATGAAGATGGTTAGGAAGGTCCCAGTGGTATAACGTTAAGTATGGCAGCATACCTGCAGATCGAACGATATTCAACAAGATAGTGTAATTGTTAAAATAGAAAGGACAACCTAGTTATACACCAGGACCTTTATCAAGCAGAGCATTAATGAGATTGTTGTAGTAGGTAATTCCTTCCTCATTGACTTTCGTTCCTAAACCATCTGCGGTTGTAGAAAAAGACCCATATTTAGTCCATAAAGGGTGTCGACAGTTGAAATAAATGAAGAAACGAAAGAGAGTGAGATTCTTTTACTGCACTTTCTCATAAGCAAGAGCAACATCTAAAATTTTATAGGATAAAAGATCAAATACCAGGAAAAATACGAGACCATGATACAGAGAAGCGGTAAGCACCGAATCCCAACTTGGACATAAGTTCGACATCTTCCTGTTTTATAAATGAAATTCATAATGATGTACATGAGATGTGCCACCAGGAATAAGGGTCCTTAAAATGAATACTTACAACTGTCAGCCAAATTAACATTTTCCATCGATACACGTGTAATTTTGTGAACAGACAACATGTCCAATCGACAAATACTTGCAACATAAGCATGTTCTTGCGACAGAGCTCTATGGATTAAGGCAACATGATGAATATATTAACAATCCAGTGCACGGAACATTTATCTTTCAAGAACTAATTTATTTTAGAACAGGAAACGGAGATAATGCCAATAAAATACGGAGTATCTTTTAACAACTTATAATTAAACAAAAAACTCAAAAGTTTATGTCATCCACTCTTTTAAGTTTTAACAGATTCATAATGAGAACCAAAACCCAGACATATACATATCAAAAAGGATGCCACGCATAATTGAATTCCAATGTTTTTGCGAGAAGAATACACAGAACTTCTTAACATCATAAGGACAATTACCAAATTCTGAAGAAAATTCACTACCTTGTAGAGATGATATTGGTCGACTGCAATATCCCCATTACTTCCATCTAAGATATTTCCTGATACAATATTCAAGGTTCCGTTAAAACAACCATATCAAGATTGCTGCTAAGTGTGCAAGGATCTAACAACTGCACAGTCAAAATTGTATTTACATTAATGGTCTCTCGCGTACCTTCTGTTCGGGTGAAAACGTCCCAAATACTGTCACCCCTGCCACCTTCCTTACTAGCTCCTTCAACCTACAAAAACACAAAGCACTTTCATTCTCTCATACAACATAAAAGGAAGTGTCCATCCCAACATGGCAACAATCAAAATTGCACAATTGGGTCCTCCAAAAATATGCTACACCAGACGCAAACAGATTCATCCCAATTAAAAGATTCCTCATGCAAATTCCAACTTTATCAAATCAAATATTTTCTGACATAAGGTGAGTCAAAAGTATCCATTAAGAAAATCTAGAAGAAGAAGAACCCAAGGCTATTATATGTCTGGGGTTCAACTATCTTTAGCTACAAACTGTATAAATTTCAACTAATTTCAGTTGGCTTTCTCAATTAATACCAACAACAATCACAAAAACATAAAATTTTGCTGAAATAAAGAATGGGTTGGACTCAAAACTTATATTGTTTTTGGTGAAATGTTTGTGGTCAGCTAGTTACCTGATAAGCAGAAGTTGAAAGACCAAATACAAAGTTAGGTGGGAAATCCTTGCGCGAAACTTCTTTAAGGATTTCTTCATCCATGATATTTGTTTCTAATGGAAGAAAATGTATATGAGTAAACAGAGTGAGAAATGGAGAAAGAAGAGTTAGTTGCAGCCTTACAGGTACGAGGATCAGTTGAGTTGAGGTTTTATTTAGAGAGGAAGTGCAAATGGAAAATGACCGTAACATGAGAAACATGAAAGGGACTAAAATTGGGTGTAAATTATAAGTGGTGTCCTTGATAACTGCAAAAATCTAAAGACATGAGCAACATCTATTTCAGATGGTATCTGTCTCTGGCCAGGTGTAGGAACAATACCGTTTTTCAGTTTAAAATATTCTCCACTAAGGCCAAAATGGAAAATTAGACAATTAGGATTCATGTGTTTCAACTTTAATCAAACATGAAACAACAAAAGATGACCAGAAAGCTTTATCCTTATTGGATCTTGATTTTGTTCATATCTGGTAGTATGACTCAGACTCACTACTTAGTAGGTAGGAGTTATATAATATGGCTTCATTATAAAAATAAAATTATCCCTCTTTACCCAGTCAGCACCAACTAGGGGCAAATGCACGAGACCGCAACTAGTCACAGAGGCAGTTTCTAGGGATATATGTAGCAACATTGTGAACCAAATGGCAGATAAAAATCAAATGGAAGATTAATATGTACTTATAGGAGAGAACACCTTAAACTTCTGCTTGTGTACGAAAACAGGTGCAGCATGAGCCAGAAGTTGATGGTGTGCAGCCAATTATGATGGTTCAGTAGAAAAAAAATCACTTCTTCCAGAAGAAAATATGCCAGTACCATATCATTGTCTCCTTCAGCCTACAAAATCACAACAAACTTTCATTTTCTCATACAACATTAAACATCCTAGCTCTTAAATCTTACAGTGCAAAATTTGGGTCCTCCAATTAACCAAAATATGTTCAGCTGCATCCAAATGAATCCTCAACGCATTATAATTTCCTCATGCTAACTGAAACTTGATCCAATCCAATATTCTCTAACAAAATTATTTTGACACCAACAACATGACTTCGATACATGGCATTCCCACACTTCCTACTGACTGTTAAAAACAAATATAAGATGATTCAACTATTCAAGGGTATCTTTAAACAAAAATTAGAAGAACCTAGGGCCAGTAAAAACCCCCGGAAGTGCACAGACTTCAGGACACAGACTCAACCACTTAGTTTTCAAAGTGATATTGGCTACACAAGATACAAATTTCGACTTTTTTGCATTTGACTACCCCATCTTCAGAACAAATTCACTTAAAATGCATGAACTAATCACTAAATCAGTGACTCATAAGATCCAACAAAACCATTTCGTTTTCTGAAATGAAAATTGGGCAAGACTCCAATAGTTCTAAAAGACGGAATAATTCAAAGTGGGTAAGTAATAAAATCAAACAGCTCATGCCCATTATAAGATTTCCTCAAACTCTAATCAAATCAGATAGTCACTGACAAAGTTCATTTTCCATTTAAGAACCGAAATGCAAGTAAATTAATAACAAAAACAATCACAAAATACAATAATTTTAGCTGAAACGAAGAATGGGCTAGACTCAAAAAGTTGTGATTTTGTTTTATGATTGGAGTGCTAGTGGTTACCTGATAAGCAGAAGTAGCAACACCAAATAAAAAAACAAAAGGTAAATCCTTGCATGAAACTACATTAGGAACTTCTTCATCCATGAATTTTGATGCCATAAAATGTGATGAATGAGTAAAGAAAGTGAGAAATGGAGAAAGTGGGGTTAGAATCAGTGCAAAATGACGAAAATATCTAATAATATTTTTGAAAGTTTTATTTAATGGGCTCATTATTCTCTTCTTGTTATGAAACTTCAAAATAAAGAAGGAAACACAAAGTAAAAAAAATAAATAAAGAGAGATTTCTTATTTATGTGTATGGAATATAAAGGTTTAGGACTCTATTCATAGAGTTTACATACTTGGTGCCCAAGTAATAAGGTTCCACTAAAGTGGATATCTATATAATAAACTGCCGTTTATAACACTCCCCCTAAATGACCACTGTATCTAAGTTAATTGCCTCATTAAAACTTTATCAGGAAAATCCGAAGGGACAAAACCTGATTGCTATATTCCTCTGCAGAGGCCGGGTTCACAAACACCATCATTTATTATTTTAGTAGCTACCATAAATGAATATTCGACGATCTTTAGCGTACTACGATCCCACATAATTCTCAAATGTATGCATATATTAAAAAGTTCAATCCATTACTGGTACCAGTGCCCTTAACAGGAAAATAAAGAGATATTGACTTGGAGAATGTGGATTTTGTTTTGGTACACTCGACAGGAGCACTAACAGTAGCCTCTTATGGAGCACTACTTATTTGCTATATGTGACTGGATTTCCTCTTAAGAGGCAAAAGCTTATATAAAAGCAGAATGAGAAATTTCACGCCAATTATATAATGACAGCCTTAATCGATTTTAGTGATGGAGAGAGAAATTAATATAACTTTTAAGTTAATGAACACCAACCTCCCATAGTGTGTGGTCTCCCCCTGATTATGGCGGAAATACTTTTATCTCACATACGAAAACAAGTTTCATAAAGTATTATCCGATTAATTCGAGACATATACTTATTATAAGATATATGTTTCGACATAAAGAAAATTTAGTCTTAATAGACACACATATTTAACATCAACCATGAGTTACGTTTGGAACCCAAAATTAATAGGTATAAAAGTATATAAAATATGCGAACTCTCCAAAAAATAAAAATTAGAATAAAATTATGAACACTTATGTTAGCAAAAGAAATTTATAGCAAGATCAATTAAGTCGCTCAAGGACTAATTATATAGGCTAACAAGCCGGGTGCGCACCCTTTGATCCTTAGTGTCCAATTCCAACTACAAGTGGAACTTCAAATTTTGGAGAATAATACAAGGAAGAGAATTAAAAATTGTTAAAATCCCTCAGGAATGCAGCAATTCTCCGTTTTGTCGATGTTTGCAATTGTGAATACATGATAACGACATCTCATCCTTCTAGGATTTACAGAGAACCAGTTTCAATTGATTCTTTTATAAGAAAATAAAGAAATCATTGTTGTTATCGACTTTGAAAAAAAAATCCATTATGTGATCGAAAAATTCACCCCATTATGGAAAAAGTTTAGAAAATATGCCAAATCTTATGGAAACGATGGAGAGAATTAGCACCAATTAGTTTATACGATTTACCAAACTCTTGTATCGACAAAATAAAATAAAAATCGTCGTTTTAGTCATCGCTATGGAAAAATCCACTTTTGTGGTCGATGTATGGTTTCGCGTAAATAAATAGAAACCATGTACATGATCCTTGTCTAACGGACAAGAATACCAAATTTAATTGGCCGTAGGTTTTTCAACCATGCATGTGATTAAATACCGTAAAAGTAGTTAAATCGCGATGACACCAATTTTTGGTGCTTACAGTTTCATTAAAGGAATAGAGGCTGCAAACTATCTTTCGATGAATTTTTATTTTTTCTTTCTCTACGAAGAGAATTAGAGAAGAAGGGAAAATTATACTGATTAACCGCGCCTCAAAAATATAAACTGTATCTTTTAGGACTAATCGATGGGTTTTAATTGCACCTCAAAAAGGCAAAATCGTGAGTATAAGCATATATTTTTGGTCGGTGCTGCGAAGATAAATAAAATCTTTGCCAAAAAAAAAAAAAAACCATGACGTGCAGAAAGAAATCAACATCATTGACCATTGATGGTTTGGTTATGTCACGCAGACATCAATCATAATCCCATTAGATGAAGAAACCGAATTGCTTGTTAACATATACAACAAGCGAAACATAAATATGGCCTTCATAGATGATAGATCCACTAGTAATCAAATAGGACCCTCAAGTTATCATCAACAATCATAAGCTCCAAGGAGATCGAGTACAACTGCCATCAATAATATTCTTTTCTTTCTCCTATCTTCAATTCTTAGAGACACCGTGCTCAGTGATCAGAGTGTGCTAATGATGTGTTGTGAAACTAGAAAATAAAGGAGACACAAAGTAAAGGGAAAAAACAAAGAGAGATTTCTTATTCATGTGTATGGAATACAAAGGTTTAGGACTCTATTTATAGAGTTTACATACTTGGTGCCCAAGTAATAGGGTTCCACTAAAGTGAGCATCTATATAATAAACTGTCGTTTATAACACTTCTAAGAATTTTCACGGAACATGTCTTCCTTTGATAAATGTTTGCAACATACTTAAACCAAGGCTGCTAATGGGGGGACCGAATTCTGGGGGTGTACCAAATTTCAAATAAAACAAAGCAGTTTTTCATATAAAACAAAACAGTTTTTGCCTTGGGCTTGGTACACCCCCCATAATTTGGTCACCCCCATTAGCAATCTTGTACTTAAACCATCTGACTCATATCCATATCAATACCCATATAATGGTCTGTCTCATTGTACGACTCCTTCTTTCTCCCTCTCAACTGAATTTTCTTCCGGACGACTTCTTTTTCTGCCCGTTTTATTTGTCTGGTAGCCCCTCAACGGCTATTTCTTACCGGATCTCGCCGGCCGCCCCAAAAAATCAGTTATTTCTTCCCTCATGAGTTCCCATCACTAACCTAAACTCTGAATTCTTTCTCATTCTCAGTGTTTAATCTCTTAACTCTCTTGTTTTATTTGAATCTCATGGAATCCAATTAGGAACTTCATCACAACAATCATCGCAATACTTTTCACAGAACTCACAATCACAGAGAAATTCAAAATCACAGAGAAATTCGCACAATCACTTCAATCACTACAATCATTGAAACAAGATATCACGTCACTATTGAAAGGAATCATATGAAATTCACTCAAAAATTTCATCAATGTGGTTGTAACTGCCTAAACAATCTCACAAGAACTTTCTATGGAAACAAGGAAGATCATAATCATGTTAACAATGATTGTACCATACTAATTCTTGAAGAGATCAGCTGGAACTACAAAACTACATACCTTACGGCAAAGACCATCACAGGTAATCTCCTCATCTATGATTCCCTCAAAACCTCCAACCATGTTCAGCTAAACCTTGGCCATCTAAAAATCTACTTGCTCGATGGTCTCAATCTCCTAACAAATCTCCGGTGCTCTAAGTTAATTCTTGACAAGGTACTGTTGCTAACTCTTCTTGTTCACCAATTCTTTTTAATCCAATCGAAAGCTATAATTTATCTCCTTACTCCTAATAAATATTTATTAAGGTTCACTACTCTTATTGTTTGGACTAGCCCCTTCTGTCATATGTATTTTAGCATAAACATTCATACTAAAGCTTTCCATTTATACAAAGCCTCTGCTCATTTAAGCACTCACATTCATAACAGAACCCAAATTAAAATAATCAAACCTTGTCACCATAAACATCTTACAGATAATTATCTTCTTAAAGTAGTTTAAATCAAAAGTAACATCATCTTAAAACCATTGGCACTATCTGCCATTCCCAAAAACCAAAAAACCACCCAATGTCTTTTGAAGGAATTTGATCTGGAAATTACCTGGTTAGACAGAATTAGCTATGCCCTTACCAACACCACACAGCCCTTGTCGAGTTCGTACTCCTTGCACCCTGTCTGGTCGTACATGTGGATAGTTTCGTACACCTCTTCTCCTTGCAGATCTTGGCCTCCCAAATGCTCCTACTTGTGCTACGCTTGGTTCTGGTGGTGCTGGTACTTCAGGTGCCTCTGCTAGTTCTGGCACTGGTGGTGGATTAACATCCCCATATCCCACATTGGCTACTGCTTCCACTTCATCTGCAATTCGACTAACCACAGGACACAACATATCGAGATGAGGAAACAAAATGGCATGAGAAGGAAGAGTAATTCTTGCATTCCTGTGAATTTCTGCCATAACTAGAGCTGGCATCACATTAGCAAAGAATCCCTGACGCACTCCACCAAAAACAACATATCGATCTCCAACAAGTACAACACCTTTATTCACCACATACTGCCCAATTTGTGGATGAGTTGCATATACAACCCAACCATCATTCACACTCCACCCTTGGCATGGCTCTTGATTTGCAGCAATGGGTGTTGTCTCTCATATGGATCCTCCTCAGCCACAGCTTCTTCATCGTTATTAACACCACTCCCACTCCCACTCCCACTCCCTATCTCATTCAAACTATTATGGAATACTACTTTCTCCACATCATCCATGTTAGTCCCCTGCCCATC